>JAHLJS010000184.1:0-69343 GCA_038502445.1 Eremochloa ophiuroides
GCGTGTATAGCGTCCGATAGCGGTACTCCAGTATACTACTACGACGAACGACAACGACTTCAAATTGATGCCTTCGAAAACTGTTTCTAATCGATGCCTTTGAACTGGAGAAAATTATTTCCTCGGTCTAAAAAAAATTCGACTTAGTTTTTTTTCCTGTTTTCATCGAACTTTGTTATTTGATCCTAAAACAAAATTTACTTATTTTCTTGACACTTCTGTCCACTTTAAAAGATCATAACTCTTCGATACGACATCAGATGAAGATGATTTTTATATAAAAATTGTAGGACTCAATGAGATCTACAACTTTATAGTTTTAAGTTTTTTCATTTGAGAAAGTTCAGATGCCCAAAAAAATTAATATAATATATTGATATTTTTGGACATTTGAACTTACTTAAATAAAAAAACTTAAAACTATAAAGTTGTAGCTCTCGTCGAGACCTACAATTTTCATATAAAAATCATTTTCATCCGATGTCATATTAAAGAGTTATGATCTTTCAAAGTGGACGAAAGTATCAAGAAAATAAGTAAATTTTATTTTAAGGTCAAATGACAAAGTTTGATGAAAACAGAGGCAAACAAACTAAGTCGAACTTTTTTCGGGGCCGAGAAAATAATTTCCCCTTTAAACTGTGTGAGATACTAGGCCGTTCGCCGTGCAGGCGAGGCGACCGAGCGTTGTACTGTGAGCCGCTTGTGCTCGCGCATTCCGCAGTTGTCTCTTTTGCTGCAGCAACAATGCATGCAGTGCAGTGGCATTTTTCCGAACGACGCCGCACTTTGGTCTCGGCTTTGCGCCTTTGCCAATGAGACAGCATCTGCGAGAACTTTAAAGTATGTTTTTGCGGTGCAACGAAGCAAGGCATCCTTTCAGACAACGATCATCTCAGAGTACCAATTATGATTATATCATCATCGCTTCCCTGCGTGGATCTAAAATACAAGAAAGTTATTTGGAAAAAAATAGAGAAAAAGTTTCGATTTACCACTCTAAATGTTCGGTCATCTAAATCACTGAAACGAGTTAAGTTGATCCAAATCTATACCTTAATCAATACAACACATGGAACTTTTTTTTTTAGTATTTTCCTAAAATTGGCCAGAGGTTTATTAACCCTCTTAACCATTTTTAATTTTTCCTCCAATTGCCAGTGGTTTTCTAGTCAAATTGCCGAGGATCACCGTCAAACATTCTCAACAAAAAATCATCATTCATCTGTAAAAACATACACAAAAATGTATCAATTACACTAAAAAATCATTAATGGCTATTTGAGAATATTCTAATACTAAAGTCATCAACCATTCACAATTCACAAAGAACACTAATAGAAAGTCAGAAATCTATAAATGCCTTTTTCAATACATTTTGAGTTTAAAGTTAAAACTGTATGGAAATATTCAAAATAATAACCGGCGTTACACAAATAACAAAGATTTCCGTAATATTTTCATTGACCAGAAGCAAGCATCTAATGCTAGTTTAGCCCTACAGATAACAACAATGTATGTAAATTATTATTTTGATATATGTTAGTTTTTATAAAGAAAGCTTTTATTACTTTTGCAAGAGTGGTACAATGCTTTGAAAAAGATTATTTCTGGCATATGCTTTTCAAGCACACAACCACGAAAGAGAAAAACCATGTACACTCTAGTGACTATCAATGCGAAGACTAGAACACCGCCCATGTGCCGGAGAGAAGATAGCTTTGGCCAGTTGTCACTTGTGCTAAATGCTATGAAGCAGCCACATCTAAATTTTGTGAATCCAGCCTCTGGAGGATAGCCATATCTACGAGAAGCCAGTGGATAATCGAACTTGCTAAGGAGAAGAGCGTTTTTTTTCTTTTCAAAAACTAAGTCATTCTTACATAACCAAAGTGACCAATAACATATAGCTGTCGCTCCTAATTCTTCCTAACCAAATGACAAACACGTGCGACATGCTATGAGGTTTACATAAACCTAAAGCCACCCGATTTATTGACCAAACAACCTGGGCGAATAGACACCCAAAAACAAGTGCTTAATTATCTCTTCTTTGTGGCTAAATTATCCTTTGTGAGTTCTACTATACTCTATGTGAGTACCACAAAAGAAAATCTTTATCTTCAAAGGAGCTTTTAAATTTCATAAACATTTGTTTGAGTAGGGTACATCAATATAGATTAGAGCTTGATAATGCGATTTCACCAAGAATTTTCGATTTGAAGTTAAATAATTCCAATGAAAGACACCAATTTCTTGCTCCAATTCAATGCTAATATATAATACGTGATAACATATTGTTCCATGCTACTACATTGGGACCTAAGAGATCCCTATGAGTTCATCATCACCATACAATTCTTGAACATAAAACTCAAACTAGTAAGGAGAGAAACTAAAAAGTAAGATTTTGTAGAAGGACAGTGCAAATTTTTCAAGATTTTGGTAGAGGAGGGCAACACAAATTGACAAGATTTGGATAGTGGGACAATGCAAATTGACAAAGCTAAAGCTTAAATAGTTTGAGATGGTCAAACGAACTAAATTTGTACAAAACAGCAACAAACTCACAAAACAAAAACATTTTGTGGATCAGATAAAGCAGGACTGCTTTATTTTCACGCAGAACGAGGCTGCATGCGCATAGCACCCTCGCTTATAATTTCATTCTCGTTTTGTGTAAAAGCACTAACCCAGATGTGCTATGGTGGCAACAACAAGGCTTCTAAACTGACCCTCACCCTCCTAAACTTTTAAGATGGTACTAAAGCAAACAAACACAACTCCACATGTACCACTTGGGCCAACTTCACAACTACTACAGGCTTCTAACGGACTAGTGTGTTATATTCACCCCACCTTAAGGCTTGACACCCTTATCAGCTCACCACATATATATCAAAAATGTTCAGGATCACTCCTTGGTGCATGCACTCCTCCATAGACCACATGCAGCAAGGGTTGATTCTCTCATACGATAAGACATTATTCGAGATCACTAGAGAGAGGACGTTTCATTAGTGTAACTAGCTTTATGCCAATGAACTGTAAAACAAGAATAAGCGTCGTACACGTATATTACAACTATGCATGATTGCAAAGCAGTGCTTCCCTTTGCCTTGCCACATTTATTGTTTGTCCCTTTTCCTTGCCAAAATAATTGTCCAGCACCAAATATTCTTCTTGCCCAGAAAAAAGCACACACACCAATCATCCTTACCATACACATGGTTTTTTATAGGCAATCAAAATTCATATTTAGGATGTTTTTTTTGAACCACTAGAGAAATAAGACATTATTTTGTAACTGCCTCTAAATCACCTCTTGAAAATTGGTTTCATTTTTTAAATATTTTAGTTTTTCATCACTTTTATAAATAAAAAACTAGAGAAAATGCATCATGTGCTTGGTGGAAAGATTAATTCTCCTGTTGTCTCAAGTGCACCACTCCTACCATCGTATTACATAATCACTTGCAAGCAAATATAAGATACCACTAGTAGACATCGGGGCTTTAGTCCCGGTGCACAACCCTCTTTAGTCCCGGTATAACCGGGACTAGCAATCCGGGACTAAAGGTCCTGCTTTGTAGTCCCGGTTATAAAGATCTCTGCAAACTAAAAAATAATTTGCGTCCGATGAGATTTGAACCCAAGACCTCGTGCATAACATCACGCGTGGCTTACTACCCCACCTACAGAGCACATGTGACTTCAAATAGGATGATTTCCTTTTGAACTAACGCGTAGACGACCCTTTAGTCCCGGTTGGTAACACCAACCGGGATTAAAAGGACCTTTAGTCCCGGTTCGTAACACCAACTGGGATTAAAGGGTCTACTTTTAGTCCGGATTGATATTACGAAGATCTTTAGTCCCGGTTCGTAATACCAACCGGGACTAATATTTAACCTTTAGTCCCGAACACAATAAAATACCAGGACTAAAGCCAAAACTTGTTGCGACTTCTCTACTAGTGTACCGTGTTTACATTATAATATCTAAAAAATTGTATTAAATTATTTTGGATCATAAACGATCTTAAAAGAAAATATTTTAAACTAAATAGCTCTAGATCTCATCGAACACTATAATTTTGGTACAGGGAGTGTTCTATGTAAGGTTGTTTAAAAATATGGAAAAAAAATGAATTTCAAAATATGAGAACTTTATACATCAACCCCTAAACAAACTCAAACAAAAAAGTCGTTAAAATAAAGATTTAAATCACATCGAGCCCTGCAGTTTTGATATAAAGTTCGAAATTATCAACTTCATTTGAAACATTATGATGGGTCTATTTGTTTTTTGACTAATTTCGAGGACAATTGACTTCCCTAAAAATCAGATAGGGGTGGTTGACTTAGTTAGTCATCCATAGACCTCAACTATTTTTAGAACACTCGACCCAAGAAACCACCACTAAAAATTTCAAGGGATGGTTGTTTTGTGCTATTGTTTTGGGAGATATGTAATTTTCTGGAGGAGCCACAAATCGTGGTTTCTCCCAGTTCCACTGTTCATTTTTGCAGGAGAGAAAAAATGTCTCATGTGAACAGTATTGCTATTACAATACATGTGTAGAAAGGAGGCGGGGCCACTAAAAGCCTTGCCAAATGTAACAACCCTAAAATCCAATCACCAAAAATTCCAACTAATTAAAATTTTTTCACTTTATTTCACCAAGTTCATTTCATGTGCACACATGTAGATTTAATTATGCAAATATTAGATATGGGAAAAATAGCTAGCACTTTAATTCCTTTGAAATAAAGTAATAGATCATACATCATAGTTGGATTTTTATTTATTATGAAAACCCATTTTTTGTGCAAGCATATAGGTTTCATTAAGAATTTGGTAAATAAAGGAGTATAGTTTGCATTTTAATTCCATTCACATAGAATAATAACTTATGCATCACATTTGGGATTTATTGCAATTTATGTTTGTATTTACTCAATATTTAAAATGGGCAATATATGTATATATACACTTAAGTGAAAATAGAAAAAGAAAAAGAAAAGAGAAGAGAGGAAGAGAGGACAGCCAGCCCACCAAATCGGCCCGACGCCAGCCCAAACCAGCCCGGCCTTCTTCTCCTCACCTCACCCACGCGCGCGCTCCACCCCGCCTCCCCGCACTGGGCCGGCCCAACACCGCGCGCATGCGCAATGCCGACCGCACGCGCGCGCAACCGTTTCATCCGCACCCGCTCCCCCGCAGCCGCTGACCGCCCGGCCCCGCCTGTCAGCCGCTCTCGCCCCCCCACTGTTCTTCTTCCCCACGAAACCAGAGGCCGGCAGGGTCACGCAAACCGCATGACCCTGGCCTGCCTATCCCCTCGGCTGTTCCCTGCGTGTTCCCCGTCGCCTAGACGACAAAGGACCCCGCGCGCACTGGGAAACCCTAGCTCGGGAGCACCGATGGTCTCCACGTGCCCCCTTCGCCGCTAATCATCGTTCGCCGCCGCGCCATGCCCTGGCCGTCTATAAAAGGAGTCGCCCCGAAGCCCTAGACCTCGTCCCACTCGCCGTCGCCGCGCTGCGGCACAACCACTACACCACACCGCACAATAGAGGGAGAGGGAGAAGGGAGAAGGGCGGAGCAGAGGAGGAGGAGCTGCCGGAGCGCCGCCGCCGCGGAGCACGCCGAGCCGGACACGGAGGAGAAGCCGAAGCCCCATCGCGGTTCGGCACGGCACTGCGAACTCACAGCACGGCACCGAATCGGCACTGCATCGCCATCCTACCTCCAACGACACCACGGTGAGCCACCCGTGCCTCTTCTCCAACCTCGCCGTGCGCCACGCCATGGCGTCTCGCCTCTGAGACGCGCAGGCACGAGCCACCACTGGCTTTGGAACACATTTGCACGCACGGACACGACTAGCCTTTTCGACCCAACGGATTCGCAAGTGACGAGAGTTCACCAGCGCGGCTGGATCACCGCGTGGCACGCCATAGGAGCACCCGCGACAGCACCGCGACGCGTTCCATCCATCTGGAATGGGGCGGTGAGGGAACCTAACCTAGTAGAGCTATCCGCTACCCTCTCGGCCATCACGAACAAGCAAACCACCGGCAAGCCGAGCCCTTGCAACCCCAGAACGCAGCAAGACGCATTCACAGGGAGCGCACTCGCCATGGACACTCTGCACCATGGTGAGCACCCGTTCCGAGAGACTGCGACCAAATCGATCGCTAGCTGTGGGCCATCGAGCTCCACAGTGAACCCGCGAACCCGAATCAGGGCATAGGGAGGCCCGAGAACCTACACTCAGTGAGATGCACCTTCACCGTGAGACCGCCCGTGGACCTTCGCACTGCCTGTAACAACTTGGACACAAGGTGCAGGCGAGCCAAAGCCGCCGCACGCGCACTGACCGTGAGCCGCATGCCTCGCCGGAGCGCCACCGATTGACCTCTCCGTGGGGAGGGCACCACCGTGACCCTCAACCAAAGACGTAAAGCCGTAGACCTCCCCGACGATGCGAATCGAAGAAGTCCGCCCTCAATTGCACGGAGACGTGACCGGAACCGCCCTGTCGATGACCGCCGCCGCCGAGCCCGAGCATTAGCCGAGGCAACTCGCCTGAACCACCTACATCGGAAGGAGGAGTCCTAGCCGGAGTTCAGCTCACCCGCCGAAGATTGCCGATCCTTTTTCCCCTGGGAAAGCTCGAGGACCACCACCACGTCGAGTCCGTGCGAGCTCGCCGGCGAAGCAGAGCTCCGCCGTGTCGGGTTCAAAAGGGGAAAGGGGGAAAGAAGAGGAGGAAGACAGGATAAACCCGGTTCACGTGCACTGAGCCCTGGAGCCAAGACCCCACACGCCCGAGTTCACCGTGCACCGGCTCTCGTAGACCCGGACCGAAGCGTCCCAGCGCGACCACGTGGCGAGCCCTGGCGCTGCCACGTGTCATGCCTGTGACGTCATGATGACGTCACTATGACGTCACCCGACCCCACTAGTCAGAGGAAGCGTTGACCCGGTCAACGCTGACGTCAGCAATGACGCCATGCTGACGTCAGCAGAGCCCTTGCCGCCGAAGCCGTTGACTCGGTCAACATGAACAGTACCCGACCAACCAGAAGCTGCCACGTGTCATCCCCTGATTAATCGGCCATTTTCCATTTTCAGAAAATGGGATAATCCTCGGAAATTCATAACTTATTCATACGATGTCCAAAAATTGCGCACCATATATAAAAATTCTCAGAAAAATGAGATCTACAATCTAAGACTATGTTTGTGTGCATTTGGCTCTTTATTTTATTGGATTTTTCTGATATACTCTATAGGAGTCGCTGACGCGACTATTTCGTGTTCGATTTCAGAGCCGGAGGAGAATCTGACTAAGGAAGACGACCACGAGTACCTTCAGGAGCTAGGAGACGACTACGAAGGTGCCACGTCCCACCAAATCCTTAGATCCTAATTACGCATTGCAAATGACATTGTTGCTATTGCTTTATGATTATGTATGGATTGGTTGCATGGTAGTATATTTGAATTCCCTGCCTTGATAAGACTTTACCCTGCTGTCCGCTGCTAGGTTAGCTGCTGCATAATCTACTGTTACTCTTCCACTACTTACTACTTGCTATGTGCTATGTGGTGGAATTGGGACGGCGTATAACTGATTATAACCACTGGGAGAGAGTGCTGCGTGCGTCTTGGGTGCGTGGTAAGGGTTGATGTCGACCAAGTGGGATGTGAGACAAGCCCGTGGGGCAAGTCGTGCCAGGGGTGCAACCTGGGCATCCCCAAGCGAGATACCTGTGGCGGCTAAAGTTGTTGAGGAGGTTCCGGGTGGGATAGCCTTGGTGGTTTGAAGCCCGTGGACGGAGGTGCTGTGATGGCACGGGGAGAGTATCCCCTAAGTGAAGATCCCTGCTTGGTCAAACCTAGGACGGACTAGTTTCAGGTTTATGGGAATCCTTTTCTACTCACTCGCTTCTGATGGGCGGGAGATGGCTGGACTACTTGGTAGGACGGTGCCACTACTGCTAGGTTGAAAGGTGATAAGGGTGGGCGGAGACGGTCGATGGGTTCCCGTTCTGTTCTAGATGCGCAGTACCACTGGATGGGCCCGGTACTGTGTCTCCCAGTCTCAGCATAACGGTGTAGGATCCAGAATATCCCAGGGCTGAGTGGTAGGGTGGCATCGACCTAGGCAAGCAAGCACCCGGAATTCTGCCTAGGTGTTTGCGCAACACCTATGATGGCTAATCTTGTGGTAGTGAAACCTCTGCAGAGTGTACGGTTGATCGATCGATACATAAGTCAACTTGTTGGCTATGGACCTTTCCTGTGAAGCTTCTACTAGTGTAGTGAGTGTTCTCTTCTCTCCCTGGATGACATTTTTCCAGCAGTGTACCCGCTGTGGTAGTGTGCCGCTGAGATAGGCCCGAGAGGGAGTTGGGCCCGTCGAATGAGAGTGAGGTGTGGGTAAGTGAGATGTGGTGATGGGAAAAGGGATGATGGTGTTAATTTGAGATAAAACTTGACTACTTAAACATTGATTACAGCTGCATAGAAAACCTCAGCCTATAGGTCTGCTTGAATAGCCTTGCATCCACTTTCCACAAAGCAAATGCTGCATAGGTGGGCTCCGTGGCCAGTACATATCGTACTGATAAATTTGCTGTCAGGTGACGAGAATGAGTACGACTTCGAGAAAGACGGTGGCGAGGAATAGGGTCACGTGCTACACTCAAGTTGGCCGTGAAGGATGAAACGTTTCCGCATCTTCTAAGCTTCTCTGAATGTTGATTCCGCCAATGTGGCGATGTAATAAATGTTTATGTAAGACTTAATTACCGTTGTATGGATCCTGGTGTCAACTGAGATATGGGTAATTTCATGGATTGTCCCAAGCAATCTGTTGAATTACAATTCTAGCCTGTGGATTTCCCTTCGCGGAAATCGAGGTCGTTTCACCAAACACACACCAAGTGAATCATCCATGAACAAAATAGGAGTAAGTTGTAAAAATCATGCTTAGTACGAGTGTGTACACCTGATCCTTACCTTACAACATACTCCCTCCGTCCCAATAAAACGATCGTTCTAGAGATTGGTACGATTACCAAGGAAACTAGAAAAAGGGTTGTATATCCCTACATGCTGTATCTCATCTCTCTCTCTCTCGTACTAGTACACCCGTTCTCTTTCATCCGATCCAAATATCACAAGGGCGGTGAATAACGGCCTGCTGTAGAGAGCAGGGGCTACTGGGCGCTGCAGTTGATGGCCCCAATCCTAAAACGACATTTTATATGGGACAATATTTAAATCCTAGAACGACTCTTTTATTGGGACAGAGGTTAACAGATTTGATCTTATAGTAATTATAATAATAACCGGCTGGCCCGAAGTTGCCTTAAAGATAAAACGGAAAAGGAGAAACCAACGCTGAAAAAAACGAAGGAGGTGTCAGTGCATGTCAACGAAGACAGGTAGTCTCGAGCGCAGGCTCGCGCACGCAGCGCAGCCTTATTTACAGAGCGAGCCGCCAGTTGCGTCTGTCCGCGCGGCCGGCGCAGCGGCAGGTGCGCAGAGCGTCGCATGCATGCACAAAAACCTGCCCATGCTTTTGTTTCCTCGCCCAGTCGCCCTGCCCATGCCATGCATCGATGCATTGTGAGTACTCCTACTAGTCCTAGCTACTACGAGGTGCATCCATTCGGACAGCCACAGGGTAGCTGCTGCCTGCCTGGTGGTGCGGTACTGAGGAACTGAGGATATCAGTGGAAGAGAGGGGAAGAGGACATGATGGATCGAGTCGGGGACAGGCGGCTCCGGCCGGCCGGCCGGAAAGAGTCGCTGGCGAAGGTACGAGTGGGACGTGGACGCGTACGTGGACGCAGTCCGCTTTTGCCTTTGGTCGCCCTCCTTTTGATTCACCCATCCATTCCTTGATTGGACATGTACGTGGCCATAGCGGGCGGCATCTAAAACAGGAGACAGAGCCCATCATCGTCATGCATGGTCGACACGGACATTCATGCACGCGCATGGCGCAGTGAGCATATGATCAACCGTACAACTCCTATGAGCGAGCTGCTGAAAGTGCACTTGCACAGAGCCTGTCCTACGAGCGCACGAACGTGATCATGGCGCGCCGCGCCGCCTGCTTGTCACGCGCTCGTTGGTCGATCGAAGAACGAAAAGCTATAAAGGCCAGCAGACAGCAGTGGGAGAGGCCGCCGTTCGAGTGGAGAACTGACTGAGCGCGCTCGCGGAGAGAGACATCTCCGAACCGAAGCTGAAGCTCCCCCACCTCCCGTCCCGTGTGACATGGTGTGATTTCCTTTTGACAACGACGGCGACGGCTCAGCCGACGGTGTAACAATCAGCATGGCACTTGGCACAGTTATCCGGCGCGCCAATCGGCAGACGACGACGAACCCAGCGCAAGCGGGGCAGGCCGGCCCAGCCCAGTGCTGCAGCCGAAGCCCACTAGCGGCACAGCAGCAGCAGGCACCACGCACCAGGCAGGCGTTGGGACCCCGGTTGCAGTCTCGCAGTCGCAGATAAGCAGATTATCACTGGCGAGTCTGTGACGACTGGCGATGTCGCCGGCTGCGCTGCGCCTCCTCTGCCTGTGCGTGGCGTGGGTAGCAACTGGCAACGGCAACCCGTGGGTGGAGACGCCCCAGTGTTTGCTGCCAATGACATGCATTGCATGATGAGGGGGACATTAGACGACGTCCCCCATGCTCCTCTGCATTCCTAGCGCCCTACCGAGCAACTGCACGGGACGCTTGAGCGATGCATTTGGATGGCTCGAGGTGGCACAGACAGACAGGCCCCCCCGGCCCTGCGACTGCGATGCGAGGACAGCCGGACGCAACAGTTTAGCCCGCGATCGTGTACTCATGCGCGCTCGGCGTTTAATTTCAGCGCGATTTCCTTGCTTATCGCTTTTACTTCGCTGCACTTGTACCACTCTATGTAATGCCCGGAGCCACTGATGAGAGAGTAGAACCGTCATAAACCATTGAGCCCCTGCCCATCCGAGGGCATGCGATAATTATATTATAGTTTAACATAGCGGCTTATTCAGCAGATTTGTTTTAATCCATTCATCATCTAAATGTCCTATACTGATTAGAGTTAGAAGAGCTCCTAGCTAACTGGGAGGGTCCAACTGTTATTGGTGGGGATTTTGATATGGTGACTTGCTTGGCTGAAAAAAACAATGGTTTGATTAATCAAAAATGGGCTGATGCTCTTATGGAAGTAATTAATAAATGGGGGCTGATTGAGTTGAGAAATTCTAGTAGAACTTTTACTTGGACTAACAATCAAGATAATCCTGTGATGGCTGCCTTAGATAAAAATTTTTGTACTCCAAATTTTGAGCAAAAATTCCCTCTAGCTTATGTTTCTACAAGATCTAGAGTTGGAATTGATCATGTGCCTTTAGTGCTGAATTTTGGTATCTCTGAACCTAGGAAAACACACTTGTTTAGGTTCGAGAAATGGTGGCTTGAGCTGCCAGACTTTAGGGAAGTGGTGGTCAAAGCTTGGACTTCTCCGTGTACTTATGATGACCCGATGGATATTTGGCAGTTTAGAATCAGGAATGTCAGGAAGAAGGTGAGAGGTTGGGCATTAAATATCAATGCCAATATCCATAAACAGAAGTTGGAACTCCATAAGGAGTTTGAAGTTCTAGACATTAGGCAGGAAAGCATAGGGCTGGATTCCTATGAGAAGGAGAGAATGCATGCAATCTCTCGGGAGCTGGATTCTATTTGGAGAATGGAGGAGATTAAAATTAGACAGAGGTCGAGGGAGAGAGATATTAGGGAGGGTGATAAAAATACTGCTTATTTTCAAATTGTGGCAACCAACGTAATAGGAAGAAAAGAATACTAAGCTTACAGTATGCCGACGATACCCTGCTGTTCCTAGAAAATGATATGGAAAAGGTAGGAGTTTTGAAATGGTTGTTGGTTTGCTTCGAGCAAATGTCAGGTATGAAAATTAATTATGATAAAAGTGATTTGCTAGCCATTGGTTTGGATGAGGAGTCGGCAAATTGCTTTGCTAGGTTATTTTGTTGTAAAAGGAGTGATTTCCCGATAAGATACCTAGGGGTACCGCTTCATTTCACCAAGCTTAGAAGACAAGACTTGCAACCGGTAGTGGATAAGATTATAAAGAGAATTGCAGGGTGGAGAGGTAGATTGTTGTCCTATGCTGGGAGACTTACGCTTTTAAAAACTTGTCTAGCTAGTATTCCGATTTATTTGCTTTCCGTTATAAAGTTTCCCAAGTGGGCAATTGTGATGATTAACTCTCACATGAGGCACTTTTTGTGGGGGGATTCAGATAACCAGCATAAGTACCACTTAGTGAATTGGCAGCTGATTACACAGAAAAAGGATATGTGGGGGGGGGGGGGGGGGGGGGGTGTTTAGGTATTCCTGATTTGAGGAATCTAAACTTGGCACTTTTAAGTTCCTGGATTTTTAGATACAATCTTCACACGGATGCTATCTGGAAGAAAATTGTTGAATCTAAGTACAGAGTTGACAAACCTAATGTTTTCTGTTGCCCACAACTGGGGCGTCTTCTTTCTGGAAAGGGGTTTTGTGGGCGATGCAAGCAGCCCACATGGGTGTTAGATGGATAATTGGTAAAGGTGATAAAATTAGGTTTTGGGAGGATCACTGGATTGGTAATACCAATCTAGCGATTGTGTATTGGCCGCTATATGTGATCTGTGAACAGCAAGGGAGAACGGTGAATGAGGTCTGGGATGGAGCGAATTTAATGCTTACTTTTAGGAGGACTGTTTCAAACAGTACGATGGAGTTGTGGAGGGAATTATGTGAGCTGTTAAGTGAAGTCTCCCTCTCTGAAGAGGAGGATCAAATTGGTTGGAAGTTTACGTCATCTGGGAATTACTCTGTGCAATCGCTGTATGAGGTGATAAATAACAGAGGGGTTATCCCCCGTTTTGCTAGTGCTATGTGGAAAATTATTTTTCCGCCTAGAGTTCAGTTCTTTCTGTGGCTTCTATCTAAAAACAAGTTATTGACTAGAGACAATTTGGCCAAAAGAAGAGAAATTCCTGATCCTTCATGTATGTTTTGCAATGAAAATGAATCTGCCACACACCTCTTTTTTGAGTGCTGTGTGAGTGTTAATGTTTGGGGTGCTATCTCAAGTATATTAGGAGTACAATTAGGTGTGAACTTTGAAGTCACTGCAGGTTTTTGGATTGCAAATAAGCGACATGCCATTACTAACGCTGTTTCAGCAGCAGTCCTATGGGCTATTTGGAAATTAAGAAATGAATTTATTTTTTTTCCAGGGGGTGGTGTGGACAGGCCTGAAGCAGGTGCTACTGAAAATAGTATAACTTACTAAGAAGATGGAAGGTGCTGTTCAATCAGGAGGTAAGCTCGGCAATGGAGCAAATCACTTGTCAGCTGGAGGTTATAGCTTGCTCGCCACCTCAAATTTCATGGAGTCTGGAGAGAGCTGCCTCTTCAGAGTTGGCACAATCGGTTGCTCAGTGTTCGGGTACAGCAATTGCAAGTCTGAGTAGGCAAGGTAGAGAGGGGCTTGATGCTCATTGTAATAACGTAGTTGCACTTATAACTTTGTGTGTGGCTGGCGGGCGCGCCTGATACGCTTTGAACTGGAACAGTTTTGCTTTTGCGAATACAAAAGCAGGGGGCCCCCTTTTCTCTAAAAAAAAATGTCCTATACTGATTCATTTCTTGTAAATCCCCTTCATACAAAACTGCTCAGACCTCAGAATATTCAGACGGAAGAAGAAGATAAGGCGTTCCAAAAAGAAAGAAAGAAAGAAAAACGCGACAGACCGATAGCGTGCAAACGGGAGTTACTGAATTCTATACTGACGGCCCATTGTATATGTGAATAAGCCGGCCTGCGCATAGTTGAATCATATCAAGTCCATGGGCCCTATGGTCCTGCGTACCTATTGGGGCAAGCCTTTTTTGTGAATATGGGCCGTACCTTCCTATTAAAAAAACAGATGGGCCGGACCTTTTCTTTTCTTACACGGAAAGTAGCAAACCGAAGAACCTTTGCTAGGGTTTTGCTCCGCTGCTCTGCTCCCCCGCCGCCCCTGGCAGTATAACCAGTCGTCCCGGCAAAAATCCTCCTCGACGGAGAGCGTGCAGTAACCAGCCGGCAACCGATCGCCCGCGCAAGACTTCGGGAGCAAGCAAGGCGAAGCGGCCGGCCATGGATTCCTTCTCGTCCTCGCTGCCGTCGTCAGGTCCCGGCGCCAACCCGGACGCTGTTATGGAACAGATCAAGGCGCAGCTCGCGCAGGCTTACGCGCAGGAGTTTCTTGAGGTCAAATCTCTTGCAACCTTTTTCTTCTGTTGCCGCCACTTTGCTAATCCTAATATGTAGTGGATGGTTGGATTGTGCTTGCTACCTGATGGACTGTGATCCTTGATTTCGCATATGGTACCTATGTTTGCTTGAGGGCTGAGGGGAGCGATCTGGGGTTCATTTTTTGTAGTAATCGATAGCTCAAACATTCAACTTCAACTCCCTTTTGGTTGTTTTTAGAGTTCACTCCCTTTTGGTTGTTAGATTGGATGGATCGATTGAGCTCGATAGCGGTTTAGCTATTATGGTTGCACAGAAAAAAAAAACACTGAAGCCATGCTCTGTTATGAATGCAAGGAGAAAATTCAAGCTCTAAGGTTCAGATGAGCAGTGGGCCTCTCATTCAACTTGAGTAGTCAATCAAGATATTAACTGGGTGTGACTTTATTGGATTGAAAACCTAATTGACAGGGTGACCTTGTTTAGGTTAAAGATGGTGAAGCAATGCTTTATATGCTATGGTGACTGTTGATAGTAGCGAGCACTAGGCTCGCAAGTCACAGCTGGTAATTGAACAAGTAACAGCTAGTTTCTGCTCCAGTGCTATTCAATTTTCCAGTTACCACATTTTTCTAGAAAACATCTAACAACTTAGAACTAAGTGCAACTAGTGTGCGCTAAAAATGGCCTAAAACAGCACTTACAGTCGGACATAAAATTTCACCCCCCACCCCCACCCCTGCCTGGCCAGGCACATGGTGTCATCTTCCTGTCCACTTAACACTTTTTGACAAAACATTGTTAGTACTGCATTAGTCCCGTAACCTTGTGAAATTCTAGATACAACATATATATGATTGCACCAAGTCCTAATCATGCATAAGGGATGTCGCTGCATGACCTGCAAATGTAAGGATCGATAATAACACCTTATGATTCATGTCCATAAATATTTGTTGAAATACATATTATAGCATCCATTTGGCATCTGGTAAGCTGGATTAGTATGCTGGACTAAATTTACTTACCATTTAGATTACATATTTTAGCTTCACCATATGTTCAAGTGTTGCATTCATGTGCTCGTTCTCCCTCAAATATGTTGATGTTCTGCGTGCTGTTTGGTTTCTAATACATACTTCGTGTAAACACACTATTTTGTTCTACCTCTATATGCCTTCAATTTTTTAGATTCTTGCTTATATTGAAGGCCAATGGAGAGTTTTGCGGCATCATTTTACACCATGCTTAGTTTTTTATGCCAACAATTTTTTTTTGGAAAATGATATTTCTCAGGTTATATTGAAACCCAATAAGGAGTTTTACAACATCCTTTTTATACCCTGTTTGTATTACTTGCTGACTATAGCTTATCAGTAGCATCCTACATTTTAGGAAGCACATGTTAGCATAAAACAAAGACCAAACAAGTTTACGTTGATGTACACACATCAACCACACAAAAGTAACTACCAACAACCTTGCTACAGATCAAACTAGTTTAGGACTGCTCACCAGTCTCAGAGTCCATACGTCATTGGGCATACTCACATTTGACACAAAATCATTCATCCAGTGTAGTGGTGGCATGACGAGCAGTGTCTTCCGCTTGAGAAACAATACACAAGAGAACATAACATCAATTGGTTTGTTAGGAAATTTCTTTTTCATCAACATCTTTATTTTTCCTGAAACAAACGTTGGTCCATTTGTTCACTTCCATTCCAGAAAAACGGCAACATTTGGTCACTTCTATTCCAGAGACAGCAACATTTGGCCACTTGCATTACAGAGAAATGGCAAGCATTGTCTTTACAAGCAGAAGTAGAAGAGAAGTGCTGCGATAAAAGGAAAAAAAAAAACTAAATCTAGGAATCTTCATCATGTGACTAACATATATTATATGCAGATACTTCCAAACTCTCACATTGGTACTTGTCAGGAAAAGGTACTCAAACATGTATAGGACAATTTCACGATTTAATAAATAAAAGTATAAAATAATTCTGGTGCTTCTGTTGACACCTCTTACCCTGATTAGGTTCTTTGCACACACCTGAATCCTGAACCCTCATTACCTCATGAACCCACCCACTGCACGACACCCCATCTGTTCCTGACAATACATAGGTGCAAATAATCAGGTATGTTTTGAGACATTAAATCAATAGTGAGCAAATCAAGTTGCACCATAACCTTTCGAGCAACATCTTTTATATTTTTTTAATTATACACTATACATATAGTACCGTATCTAAAATCCTGTGTCACGATAGTGCTGGATGGTGTATCTGCATCCTTGTATTGGGTAACAGATGACTTAGGTCAAAACTAGCTTTAGTTCAACATGATGCAAAGCTACAACAATAACCAAAATCAGGGAGAACAGCCTAAGCTTTCATGGTGTTAGGTTTTCAATTCCAGTTGACATTTTGTTCTTCATCTTCCAAAGTGATCACACAAAACCTGGGAAACAAAACAAACCCAAATTTTTATCAGCCAGCATGGATGATTCTTCTTCAGCTGTGTTTAACAATGGAGTAAATGTAGTTTTTGTTGAGGCAGTACTTTTCAGCCTGTAAGGATGACATAACAAGCAGTATGTGTGCAATTAGTCAATTATCTTGGAAGTTTCTACCTACTTGTTTCTAAGCCGCCAGTATTAATTTTTCGTCTTGGGTCATGTGCAATGTGTTCTGAGTCCGATCAATTGACTAGTTTTTCTTTGGGGTCACATGAGCGAATGTAAAAGCTATTTAGTTGCCTTGGAAGGTAAACCCTGAGAGGACAACACGATGTATCTAGGAAATTGCCTGTCTTTCACTGTTGCTACGTTTTTCTTAAAAAAACAAATAGGATGATGCTGGTTGCCTCTACAAACTTAAGGAAACAAAGATTACACACGATAGCGCAGAAGGATGGATCTAGGAAATTTCCTGTCATTTCATATGGTGGTATTTCTTAAGCTCACAGGTGATGTTGATCTGTCTTGCAGACCGTCGGGAACAAGTGCTTTGACAAGTGCGTGACCAAGCCAGGATCAAGCTTGAGTGGAAGCGAGAGCAGCTGCATATCACGTTGTGTTGACCGCTATATTGAGGCCACTGGTATTGTCAGCCGCGCTTTGTTCAGTTCCCAGCGCTAAGTTCACATGAACAAGGAGATGCTTTCGAAGATCGCTCTTTAGAGTGTTGGCCCATGAAATTTTTGACTTGTCTGAATACAATGACTTTTGATGCTGGATTGTTCAAAAAAAAAGAAAAAGAAGTCTGCCTATAGGCTCGGGCTTTCTTTGTAAACCCATCTGTAGAGAAACGTGCTCTATTTAGGTGGCTCAGATGTTTAGTTATGCTGGTTTGTTTTCCGTAATGTTTCATGCTTCTTATGCCTGAACGGATGTGTTCTTATTCGCCGATTACGTGCTCTCCATCAAAGTTATCTACGCTTGTCCCCGGCGCTGAATGAGCCATCAGAGTTCTATCACGAACGAATCAAATATATTTTCCCAGTCCACGAAATGACTTGACCAGAGATCCGGTGACACGGCCCACTGGCTCTCGTGCTAGTAGCAGTACACACAGCAACAAACTTTGACCAGACGACGGCTGCTGACCCGTCGCCTGCATCGTTCTATTCTACTCCGACGTCGCTCCTTTTATCAAGTCCCAGCAGGATCCGCCCGCTGCGCTGCGCAGCTCCGCCCCAAAATCCATCAACCCGATTCCTCCACTCCATGGACCTACCCAAGCCGCCGTCCACGGCCGCCTCGTCGTCGGGGGCGGAGACGCCGAACCCGCACGCCTTCACCTGCGAGCTGCCGCACGCGATCTACGCGCTCGCCTTCTCCCCCGCCGCGCCCGTCCTCGCCTCCGGCAGCTTCCACGAGGACCTCCACAACCGCGTCTCCCTCCTCTCCTTCGACCCCGTCCGCCCCTCCGCCGCCTCCTTCCGCGCCCTCCCGGCGCTCTCCTTCGATCACCCTTACCCGCCCACCAAGCTCCAGTTCAACCCGCGCGCCGCCGCGCCGTCCCTCCTCGCCTCCTCCGCCGACATGCTCCGCATCTGGCACACCCCGCTCGACGACCTCTCCGCCACCGCCTCCCCGCCCGAGCTCCGCTCCGTTCTCGACAACCGCAAGGCCTCCTCCGAGTTCAGCGCGCCCCTCACCTCCTTCGACTGGAACGAGGTCGAGCCCCGCCGCATCGGGACCGCCTCCATCGACACCACCTGCACCGTCTGGGACATCGATCGCGGCGTCGTCGAGACGCAGCTCATCGCGCACGACAAGGCCGTGCACGACATCGCCTGGGGGGAGGCCGGGGTCTTCGCCTCCGTCTCGGCCGACGGCTCCGTCCGCGTCTTTGACCTCCGGGACAAGGAGCACTCCACCATCGTCTACGAGAGCCCCCGCCCCGACACGCCGCTACTCAGGCTCGCCTGGAACCGCTCTGACCTTCGCTACATGGCCGCGCTGCTCATGGACAGCAGCGCCGTCGTCGTGCTCGACATACGTGCGCCCGGGGTGCCGGTGGCCGAGCTGCACCGGCACCGGGCGTGCGCCAACGCTGTCGCATGGGCGCCGCAGGCCACTAGGCAACTCTGCTCGGCTGGGGATGACGGCCAGGCATTGATCTGGGAGCTGCCCGAGACGGCGGCGGCTGTGCCTGCCGAGGGGATTGATCCTGTGTTAGTATACGACGCCGGCGCCGAAATTAACCAGCTTCAGTGGGCGGCTGCCCACCCGGACTGGATGGCCATCGCCTTTGAGAACAAGGTCCAGCTTCTTAGAGTCTGACAAGGTTGGTACCTTGGTGATCTATGATTTGACGCTTTTATTTGTTTCTAATAATATATAATTTATGTGAATACGTTTCGAACTTAACTAAATATGATCGTGCACATTAGTCTGAGGTAATGTAATTGTAGAACTTAACTACCGAAGCTTGGAAGTTGCTAATTTTTTGTGCGAGATTATTGGATATTTGGAACTCCAGTCGTGGAGTACTAGATACAGTATATTTAGTAAATGCATGCGTGACAATAACAATATTGGAATTGAGAATAAGTTCTATCTTTACTTGAAAATTAGCTGGAACTTCAGCCAAGTGGTTAGTAGATAATTGGCGATCTATGTTGTCAATTTTCAGTACAAACACGCTGTCCTGAGTTGAACCCTCCTTTTGTGAACTTAAGAAAAAGGTCCAGCTTTACACCATGTAAGTCCAGGCTAGTTTTCCTAGCTGAACAAAGGCAAATGGCTCCATCAATAGCTGAACCATAATGTTAATTAGCATGGAAGGGCTGCAACAAACACCTGCCTTTGCACATTGCATGATGTAGCTGTGCCACTATTCTCTGCCTCTCTTCTGCATCTCTCTTAACAATGGATAGGATAATGTGAAGTCTTTTTTTACAGTTGACTTGAAATTCCAGCATCTGCTCATGATCAGATTAGATAAGTGACATTAAAGCAACCATTTTCCCGAAGGACTAGCTGCCATGGGCCTTGTGAAAATTGTGAAGGAAATTCTCAAAAAACAATCATTTCCCTTCTCATCTTCCTTTCTGATTGTAATTCCCACTTTCCCAGCAACAAAATGTTTTTTTAACACAAATGGCAAGAGCTTTGTCTATCAATTAGGGGGCAAGAGTTTTATGTACAGGGAAGGGTAGCCCAAACACAACAGCAGTCGCACAAAGAACACGTGCTACCTCAAAGGGGCGAAAACACCTGGAAACTAAGAAGGTTGTAGATGGTGTGCCCTTCTATATAAGTTTAGGCTTTCTTTGATTCTGCCGATGACTTGAGGTCCGCGGAATGATTGTTGTCGAAGATCCTGCGGTTGCGCTATTTCCAAAGGTTCCACATGTATAGATGGCTAGGCCATTGAACGCTTGCTTGTGCTCTTTAGGAATTGATTTAAGGGTATAATCCCACCAATCTGCAAGTGTGGTGAAACTTGCTTGTTGTGCTACATCGAAATTTGCCAGGCGATTTGGCTCCAGACCTCCCGCGCAAACGGTCAGGCCAGACAAAGGTAGAAACCAGTGTCCTGTGATCCATTACAGGGTGCTCAACTCTCCTGATGTGGTAGTCCAAGTGCGAGATTATTCGCTGTGAGTATTTTGTTTTGGATGAGGATCTAAGCGAATATTTTGCATTTGTTTTCCGTGTATGCGCTCCTGATCATGCTAGTTCTGTACCGTCAGTAGGATCCTAGTAATTGATCCCTATAGGCCAATTTGGTGCTATACTGTCAACCGGCAGTCCATTTTCAGGTGATTTTATCCTTGATCTCCGGTCGTAGGTGGATGCTTGCAACGTATCCAGAGGGAGATGAATTCTTTGACTTGTGTTGCTGAGGTGATCTTTCCCCCACAAGGCTCTAACCCAGTTGTCGTTTGCAATTTCCTAACGAAAATGTTTTAGTCAGGACTTTTCCATTTGTGGCTATAATTTTCCTTCTCCTACAGCAAATCCCTGATCCTGATTCCTGAGTTGTCTTACGTAATTCAATCATCTGGCCCCTTGCTCTTAAGATCTTTACTATCAATTCCTAGGCTAGCTTGTTCATTTCTATTGCATACTATTGTTATATGATATTGCATTTGTATGCTGTTTACCTTTTAGTTATGGTCACTGTACTGTTGCCAATCTTTGTATTACTTGGTGTTGCCAGTGGTATTCGAATTTGTTTGGCTGGAAACTTAATGACTGCATTTATAATATGATGATCAACTTTCACAAGATTGAACAGTGTTGTTTCAGCTGCCAAGCATTTTAATTGTTTTTTTCTCAAGAACTTATATTGAGCTATCCTTTGCCTTCGTGTTCCTAAAGAAATAGTGTTGCTGATTGATAACCCATATATTCCTTCTTGTGATGCAGAAATTTTCTGAAGAAAGTGATTACGTGGAGCCCTGGGACTTTGGAAACCATCTGCTTGTATTCATCTTGTGTTGACAAACCTCTTGACATAATTGCTACACCATAATCCCCAGAAGCAGCCATTCTGCTGAGCTCCGGCAAGCAAGGAACCATATCTGTTCTAGTGTGTTACCTCTTTTGGCTAGCGAATGAAGTCGTCTTAAATCTCAGCAAATTCTACATGCGCTAGCAGATTATCTCTGAATTTCCTGTGAATGTAGAAATATATAGAGGGACTAGCTTTGACTCGCTTCTGCACTGGCCCAGAATGGGTTAGAACATCATTTAGCCATTCCCATTGGTTTGGCCTTGTTCTGTTCACTGTTCTACAGCGGTCCAGTTTGCTCCGTTACTTTCTCAGTTTATAGCCATTAAAGAACTCCTTAAGTTTTAGGGCAAGTAAACTGGTCTTGTATCATAGCGTTCTCATGTAATGCCATTTAATCTTATTTAATAGACTTTCCCTTTGAAACGAACTGTCATGTACCATAGTTTTTTATCCTGAGACAATTTAATGCCAACGTATTATAGATCTTTAGGGCAGTCCCTATGTAGACACTATGCACGAAATCCAACACTGCCACGTCAGCAAAATTCTCGGTATAGAAACTGCCATGTCCAATGGTAGTTTCTTCATGTAATAAATATGAGTCTTATTTTATTCTTCTCTCTCCAGTACTCTCTCTTCCTTATCCTTCCTTTCTCTCCCCGTTCGTTTTGTACACGACGATGGTGGCCAGCGGAGCGCGGCAGTCGGCAGGCGAGTCCTCAGTTGCCGGCGGCGCGAGCGGGGCGGCCGAGGCGGCGCAGCGCGAGTAGGCGCGACGAGCGCGAGCAGGCGGACGTGAGCGAGGCGACCGCGGAGGTGCAGCGCGACTGGGGCAGCCGAGGCGCGAGCGGGCGCAGCCGGCGAGCACGAGCAGGCGCGCCGGGCAAGCGTGAGCCGGCGCGGCGGCGAGCGGCGCTGCCGAGGCGAATGCGAGCGAGGCTGCCGCGGCGCGAGTGGGGCGGCCAAGGCGCGAGCGGACGCAGCCGGCGAGCGCGAGCAGGCGCGGCGGCGAGCGGCGCTGTCGAAGCGAACGCGAGCGAGGCGGCCGCAACGGCGCAGCGCAAGCGGGGCGTCCGATGCGACGCGGTGGGAGCAGGCGCGGCGTGCGCGCGGCCGGCGAGCGCGAGCGGGCGAACGCGCGGCCGCGGCGACGCAGCGCGAGCAGGCGCGACGAGCACGGCCAAGCAGCGCGACAAGCAGGCGCGGCGCGACGAGCAGGCATGACAAGCAGACGCGGCGCCGCGTCGTGGGCAGAGTCGCGAGCTCCCACGAGGTAATAAATGATGGAAACTGCTGGTTTCTCCCCATTGGCGTTTTGCTGGTTTCTTGAAGCCTCGTTGCGAGCGTCGACACCGTTTCGTGGACAAGAAACGGTTTCTTGTGAATCTGCTCTCTCTCTTCATTAAAGTTGATGCCATGTCATATTTTTTTTCTTATGTGGACATCTCTTAAATGTAGATAGAAACGATCATTTATTACTGTTGGGGCTGCCCTTAGTATCCTGGTATGAGGCACGCAAGACCTTCCAATTAAGTTATGCGAAAAAGGGATCCTATGTAAACGGCTGCAAGGGGTTATGCAGCTAGTAATTGAAGAAAGAGCGTAAGCTGAAATTTGATGTTGAAGGTCAACTGTTGAACAAACTGAGACCACCTGTTAGCAGTAACATGTGAAGCGCAGTACTGTAATCAGATCATGGCCTCATGGGGTGAAATCTGACCTTCTCAATTGATCCGCATCCAAATGCGGAATTTTACAAGATTTTCTGAGGCCACAGTGTAATTAATACTGGAATTTCTTGTATATAGTAGAAAATCTGCACTAAACGTGGCTTTGCTTCGGTGGGCCGCCGAACTTTCAGGTAAAGGGCTGGATTTTTTCCACGCTTTGTCTAAACCAACAACAACTTTATTTTTTGACGCCTAACCAACAACAAAAACTTGTCAACTTGTATCACCATTATACGAAAACTGATAGTTGCTGTCTATCTATAGTAGCCCTACAAAAGGACAAAGAATTGTGGGGGGTTTTTTGCAGTTTCGTTTGAGGAAAAAAATATATTCCCCAAGCAGAAAGAATTCAATTATATTATCTCCTAATAAATCAATACATATTAAAGTTGGACTAAGTTTATTTTTATATAAAAATTACTAATATTTAATATTAAATGAGTATTTCACTACAGGATGCGGGTTCTTTGTCGAGTGCCTGGGACACTCGGCAAAGAGCCGATTACACTCGGCAAAGGCTTTGCCGAGTGCCGCACTCGGCAAAGGGCACTCGGCAAAGGTTTTCTCGGCAAAGGCTTTGCCCAGTACCAGGTCAGCACTCGGCAAACTAAGTTGGAACCGTCTACTTTGACGGCTGCTTTGCCGAGTGTCGGTTGACCGGGCACTCGGCAAAGAATTTTTTTTATTTTTTTAATATAATTCTTTAACGAGTGCCAGGTCAGCACTCGGCAAAGAAATTCAGCCGGCTGTTTTTTTTAAAAAAAACCCTTTGCCGAGTGCTCCTGCCACGGCACTCGGCAAAGAATTTTTGTTTTTTTTTAAAAAAAATCTTTGCTGAGTGTCATGGCGAAGGCACTCGGCAAATCTGGGAAACCAGCTGTCAGGTTCCCCAGGTTTGCCGAGTGTCTTGATCATGGCACTCGGCAAAGCAGCCTTTGCCGAGTGTTACACTCGGCAAAAAGGTCAAAAATTTTGTTTTTTTTGTGCTTTCCATCAAAACAGAGAGACATATCACATATATATTATATACATCATCACACACAGAGCATAATATATCACATTCATCATCCAAATCATCCATAATCCACGAAATTCACATATATCATCCATCCATCGTGCATCACACAAATATCGTCCATAATCCATCGTATATAATCCATAATCCATCACATACATATAAATATGTCTCTAGTGCATCACAAACACAAAGTCTGGGTTTTGAACAAGTCCGAAGAACATGCAGAGCGGTACTTACTGCTGCCATCCTGGTCCTGGCCACTGTGGAGACTGCTCGGTCTGTGGAAGAGCAGTTGGCCACATGAACGATGGAGACGGCCACCCTGTGGAGACGGGCCACCGTCCACAGACGGGGCACTACCCACCGACTGTGGCTGCACAAAGGAGAAGCGAGAATCATAAGTATGGATGATTGGACCAAAAGGCTAAAGGAATCAACACGTTGACATACTAACCGGAGTCCCTAAAACAGGAGGAGGAGGCGCAACTGGTGCGAGCAGCGACGGAGGCACGACCACACCTGGCAAGGTCTGCAGGCTCGCCATGAAGGTAAACATGTCCTGCAACTTCTGCTGCTCGGAAGCTCTCTGTGCTTGCACAGACGCCATCTCCAGCCGATGGGCCTCCGTCTGGGCCTCCATCGCTTGGCGTCGGGCCTCCGCCTGTGCCGCCTGCTGGGCCTGCAACTGCCGCATGTTCTCCTGCGACATTCCAACCGCAAGGATTAAACAACGCAAAGGTAAGGTACATGTGTAAAAGCAATGAACGACGAGTTTGTGAGTAGTAACCTGGAGCTCTGCCATCTGCTGCAGTGAGCTCGGCTCCCGAGGGCGTATGGGGAGGGAAGAGTCCGTGCTCCTGGCTCGAATATCGGCGACGCTGGCAACAGAGGAGGAGTCGACTGCGCTGTCTGCCATCCAGTACCGGCCGTGCTGCTTCCCTCCTCCCAGCCTCATCACGAGGTCTGTGTCCAGGGGCTGCCGAGTCGGATCGTAGTCCTCCCCATGGCGCTGGCGTGCCGCCGAGGTGTACTCGGTAAGCTTGCTGTGGACACTCGGGTTGGTGTACGCCTCGGGGGCGTCCGCCGGGTTGTAGGTGACGTCCGGGGCCGTCGCCTTGCCCTTGTGTGCCAGGGCGAACGCCATGAAGTCGTTGCATTCCTGGCCCGGGTGCGCCTGGGACTGCGAGAAAAACACAAAGACGATTACAAGTAGTGATAATTGAGTCTTAGGATAGAAAAATAAAGATGGTAGCACAAAGAAGTTTACCCATGTCCTGGCGTACGCGCTGAGGCTGAGGTTGCCTTGGTGGTGTGCCGGCCCACCCATCTGCAGGCGGCAGTCACGGCGGACCTGGTGCTTCTCCGCCCACTCGGCCGAGAGCCACCGGTCCACAATTGCCTCCCAGCAGAGGCGGTGAGAGGCGCACCAACTAGGACATTGCTGAATGGCATAGAGTTATTGAACTGTCAGAAGATGAAATGAAGCCAACCTACTGTCTATGAAAGTACTTCTTACCGAGAGGTACTGCTCCCTCGTGAGCGTCATGCTCCTGGGTTCGCGCTTCCTCACCACTTGTCCAAGGACGTCGGCGTGGTAGTTGATGATGCACTGGAGCCGCGTCTCGTAGTACTGGTCCGAGAGGCGGGACCTGCAGGCCTTGTCCTGCACGCGCACTGGCTGGGCCTCAAACCTAGCGTCGCACCTGTAGAAGTCCTGCATGCATACGTCATGTAATTTTTTATTTTTTTTAGAGCGACCAATGAATACATAGTAAAGATGAAATTAGTGTCACGTAGACTCACCCAGAATTCGGCCTTGATCCGCGCCGCAACGGTGCCGTGCTCACTGTCCTCGGCGGCCTGGAAGTGCTCCCACGTCCAGGGCGGCGAAGGAGCACCACCAGCGTAGGTGACCATCTCAGGGAAGTGCTGCCGGATCAGAAGGGACAACGTGCCATTGACATGGCGGCCCTTCCCGGACACAACTTCCCAGTTGCTGCAAGAGTCATTATGAACAATTGTTTATTCGTTAAGAATATGCATGTCATATGAAACAGTAATGAAATGATACGTACTCGTCGCCCTGGGGTCGAATCACCGGGCGCTGGTGAAGTGGGATCGGCCGCGCCGGGAGCCTCAAGGGCCCGCGCAAGTACACTCCAGAGGAGGTAGAGCCAGAAGCAGTGGAAGTGGAGCCTCCTCCTGTCGAGGGCCCCTCCTCCTCGTGGTCCGGCGACTCAGGGGAGGTGTGACCCCCTCCTGGCTCGAGGTCCACCCCTGGTCGTCCTCGTCCGCCGACGGGGTGGGAGTCCGCTCCAAGCGCCTCCTCGGACGGCGGCCAGTCCTCGACCTCGTCGGTGCCGGCTCCGACACAGGCTCCTCCTCAGCTGGGGCTGGTGAGCGGTCCCTCATGTAGACGGAGTTGACCTGTCGACGGCCCTGCCTTCCGCCCGGCATTTTATCGAGTGCCTGCAATTTCAAAGAATAAACCAATTAGCAATGTTAAATTAAAAAGTACTTATAAAGAGATGCAAAATAAATTGAACATAGTAGTAATAGTAATTGTAATAATAATAATATAGTATTATATGAATTAGAAATATTCTACATCTAGCTCCTCTTCTCCCTCGTCGTCTTCACTATCAATATTGTCAACTAGCTCATCTTCTCCCTCGTCCTCATCTCCATCGTTCTCATCATTGTCATCGTCTAACTGTAATCCCTCAAGCATTTGTAAGTCCTTCTCATCTTGCACCTCTTCTCCCTCCTCTTCTGCATCCCCTCGGTCAATGTTATTGTCTACTTCAATGTCCATCAGCGAAAACATGTCTATGTCGAACCTTCCTTCTAACCCCTCTGGTTGGTAGAACTCCTTTGTGTAATCCTCATCGTTTGGGACAGGCAGTCTACCGCGTGGCGATACCCTTTGCACAAGGTACCAACCCATAAGATTAGGGTCTTTTTGGCACGCCCAAGGGAGATAATAAACTTGTGTGGCCTGTTGAGCCACAATATAGGCATCCTCTCCATCATATACAGAATCCTGTCGAATTTCAACTAGTCCAATCTCAGGGGTTGTTCGCGTGACGTTAGGATCGAACCAATGGCATTTGAATACGACTGGATTACGAACTTTGCAGCACTCAAAATCGAGCTGGTATATTTCTTCTACTATGCCGTAGTAGTCGTGCCCATCGGTGCTGGGCGTACGAACTCCGGTATTTGTGGTTTTCCGATTGGGCCGACTACGCTCGTAGTGGCTTCTGTGAAAGCGATAGCCATTCACAGTATAGTTGGTGAATGTCTTGACCTTGTAGGCGAAGTCTTTGGCTAGCCCTTTCAACTCAGCATCCATTGCCCTATCTTTACGGGCCTGCAAAGTGAGGAAAGATAGAACGTTACATTACTCACTCTTATGATCGAAGTGGGAAAGGCAATGGATTAACCCGGTACCTTTGTCTCGAACCAGGAAATGAAATCAGGCATACCATATTTGAGAAGATTATCTTCCTCTTGAGGGAAAGGAGCCCTATTCCCTGTCCAGTATGTATTCAGAAATTCCCTGAAAAATAAGAGACAAAGGGGTGGATACATGATAAAGCATAAGGTGTTGGTGCAGTATGTAACAAGCTCATTGAGAACTTATTACACATAAGGCTTCATTTCATCGAGGTTCAACAGCACATAAAGCATGATAATGCGCCACTCATCATGCCTTAAGCTCTTGGTGCTTGGTGCGCTTGCCTTTCCAAGTTGACCTTTGAAAAGGCTGAGGCTCGATGAACTCTCTTCGACATAGTAACGAGGGGGAGGATTGTGCACGCTGGGAAGCCTATCATTATAGTATGATGTTGTGAAGTTTGACACCTCCTCAAGAATGAATGCCTCCGCCATGCTAGCCTCAATTTTGGCATTGTTTCTACACTTTTTTTGAAGAATCTTTATACTTCTCTCGATTGTATAGCACCAACGGAACTGCACGGGACCTCCCATTCGTGCCTCGTACGGTAGGTGCAAGATCAGATGCTGCATCGCTAGGAAGAAGCCGGGTGGGAAGATCTTCTCCAACTTGCAGATCAACAGAGGTGCCACTTTCTCCAAGTCTTCAATGACGTCCCGAGATAACTCCTTGGCACAAAGCTGGCGAAAGAAAAAGCTCAACTTTGCCAGCACACGCCACACATGCTCGAGGACGTATCCCCGAGTCATCGCAGGAAGGAGCCTCTCAATCCATATGTGGAAGTCATGACTCTTCATCCCCAACACTCGCATGCTGGACAAGTTCGCTCCCCTACTCAAATTCGCTGCATGCCCGTCGGGAAACATTAGCGACTGGATCCACTGCAGTGCCTCCTTCCTTTTGTCCTTTTTCAATACGAAATCAACCTCAGTCTTTTTCCATTTCTTGCCTTACGCGGGAGGCTTCATCACTTGCTTTGGTCTATCACACAACTTTGCCAGGTCCAGCCTAGCCTTTACGTTGTCCTTTGACTTATCAGGGATGTCCATGAGTGTAGCCCAAAGCGCCTCGGCGATATTCTTTTCTGTGTGCAGTACATCAATGTTGTATGGAAGCAGAAGGTCATCGAAATAGGGGAGCCTAGTCAAGCTGGATTTATGAGTCCACTGGTGTTCCTGCCCATATCCAATAAAACCACCTTTCTCTTTATCATCTTTGAGAGCCTCTATCTGAGCACGGACCTCGGCATCAGTCATCATTTGAGGAACAGGGTCGGTAACTTGAACCCCTTTCCTGAGGTTCTTGACGTCTCGCCGGAATGCATACTCAGGAGGGAGGAATTGACGATGCTGGTCGAACGAAGAGAACTTGCCACCCCTCTTCAGCCAAGTGAACCTCACAGCTGTCTTGCATACTGGGCATGGGAACTTTCCGTGAACACACCACGCGCAGAATAAGCCATACGCCATGAAGTCATGCAGGGAGTAGTAGTACCACACATGCATAGTGAAGTTCTTTGTAGCTCGGTCGTATGTCAGTACCCCCTCTTCCCAAGCAATGATCAATTCATCAATGAGAGGCTCCATGAACACTCCCATCTTGTTCCCTGGGTGTCCAGGAATTATCAGCGACAAGAAAACGTTCTTGAGTTGAAACATGACGCCGGGGGGAGATTGAGGGGGATCACGAACACGGGCCAACAAGTGTACGGGGCCGCCAGCAATCCATAGGGGTTGAACCCATCTGTTGCAAGCGCCACACGTAAGTTTCGAGCCTCCTCAGCTTTACGATGATGTATGCCATCGACGTGGGTCCATGAATCGCCATCCGATGGGTGTACCATCTTGCCAGGGCTGTATCTTTTGCCTTGTTTGTGCCATGTCATCTGTTTCGCGGACTCCTCTGTCATGTATAGCCGTTGGATCCTCGGTATGACAGGAAGGTACCGTAGGACCTTAGCGGGGATACCAAGCTGCTCCTTCTTGCCATCACTAGTGTCGACCTCCAGATACCTAGAGGACTTGCACTTGGGACAATGTGTTGCTTTCTCGTGATCTTTCCTAAATAGGACGCACCCATTCGGACAAGCATGGATGTGCTCATAGGGCATCTTAAGTGCACGAAAAAGTTTCTGTGACTCGTACAAGTTCTTCGGCAGCATGTGACCCTCCAGAAGCAGGGTTCCAAAAACTACCAACATAGCATCGAAGTGGCCTCGACTCATGCTACACAGCGACTTGAACGACATTAGGCGTCCAATGGCATTCAGTTGCGAAACCATTGTCTTCTCGTGAAGGGGCTTCTGGGCCGAATCCAGCATAGCATAGTACGCCTTTGCGGATTCCTCTGGGTCATCCTCCAATCCTTCACTGAACCGTGCCTCGTGAAAGTCATCCATCCAGTCTGCTACCCCGGCATCTCCATCAAAAGCCTCGAGGCGTGGTCTCACCACCTCCTCTCTAATACGGTCGGCTTCACCATGGTGGATCCAGCAGGTATAGTTTGGCATGAATCCAAACTTGCAAAGATCTTCCCCCACGGCCTTCTTATTCTTTCTTACACGGTTGTCACATTTGCGGCAGGGACACGGCATCCGAATCGACCCTTTAGCTGCCTCACCAAAAGCATGCTCCAAGAAAGCATTAGTCTTACTCATCCATTCTGGGGTCAAACTTGGGTGGCCCGTGTACATCCACTCATGGTTCTCCATACTCTGGCATATGCATATATAAGCGACGAGTAATATGACCATGGTGCATCTGCTCGGTGTGTCTACCATCTAATAGGTGTGGATAGGTCCTAACCCCACCCACAGATGCGTAGATGAGGTCAGTTTCCATGGTTCGCTCCTATCCAAGACAGAATTTCGGCAGCACCTCCCCGCTGTTCTCCCGATACACGTCCAGCAAAGGAGAGTGTGTATCCGGAGAACAAAAGGGAGGTGGTGTCAAAATTCTGTCTCGGACCGGAGCAAATCATGGAAACTAACCGCATCTACGCATCCGCGGGCCGTCCAAAATACGTGGACAATCCGAAAGAGATACGGTCACAGATATGCAGAGATCTGCATACCTCGATCCGTATCTCTTTCGAACGGGAGACGCCTAACCAGGTTACGCGAACACACATAACATGTATGCAAAGAAGGAGGGGGTTATACCTAGGGTGGCGGTGAAGTAAGGCTACCGGGGCGATGGCGAGTCGGTGCAGTGGCGAGGCGAAGCGGTGCAGGCAGACCAGCAGCACGTGGGTACTCCGGCTCTCCCACCAAGTGCTCTTCCCTATAAAAAAAGAACATATAAGCCGATCAATAGAAAATTTCGGCAGCACCTCCCCTGCATGGGGAGGTTTCGAAAACCTGCACAAAAACAACTCGGCACGACGGCCGACGTCCACACGCATATCAACGACACGATGGCCGACAACCACACTCTGACATTCAGTCTATGCAACCATAACAACATATCACTGCTACTATCACACTACCATACTACCATCCATTTTTCGCATACCTTAAGCCGAGATGACACTTCTTCTTCTCCTCCTCCTTCTCCTTCTCCTTCTTCTCCTCCTTCTCCTTCTACTCCTCCTCCTCCTAATCCTCCTTTTCCTTCTTCTCCTCCTCCTCCTCCTTCTTCTTCTCCTCTCCCTTCTCCTTCTTCCTCTTCTCTTCCTCCTCCCTTCCCTTCTTCTTCTTTCCCTTCCCTTTCTCCTTCCCCTTCTCTCCTCCCTCCTCTTCTCCTTTCCCTCCCTCCCTCTGCTACTGCCGGCCGGTGGGTGGGGTGGGGGTGGGGCTGCCGGCCTGGGCGGGCCTCAGCCGGGCCCTGCCGGCCGGAGGTGGGGGGTGGGGCGCCGGGATGGGGGGTGGCGGGTGGGGCACCGCCGGGATGGGGGCGTGCCGGGGGCGGTTTCGGCGGCGGGGCTGTGGGCGGCGGTGTGGCGGTGGCGGGGCTGCAGGCGGCGGTGTGGCGGCGGCGGGGCTGCGAGCGGCAAGCGGGGCTAGGGGGCGGGATTGGGGGGCCGGAGGGCGGCGCTCCGGCGGTGGCACGGGGCGCCGGCGTGGGGCGGGCCTCCGGCGGCGGCGGCGGCGGCGGGATTGGGGGCGGGGCGGGGCTGTGCGCGCATGTGTGTGTGTGTGAGAGAGAGAGTTAGGGAGCACCGGGTAGTTTTGATTTGGTTTATATTTTATTTTTTTTGAAAAAAATAACTTTGCCGAGTGCGAGGGCCCGGCACTCGGCAAAGTAGTAGGTTTGCCAAGTGCCAATCCTAGACACTCAGCAAATTTTTTTTGTTTTTTTTTACCAATTTTTTTCTGAAGCTTCATTGCACTAAGACAAATAACTTTTTCAAGTTTGAGACTTTTTGATTGCAGTTTGTCACATTTCGTTAGTTTATTTTGTTTTCTTGAATTTTTTCGAAAAATCTTGGTTTGAACTGCGTGTGCATGAAATAATGAAACGTAGCCCTACAAAAAATTATATTCATGTTGAAGGTTGTGTTTTGAGGCCGTATCCAGGAACACACCTAAAAATTTGAACGTTTTATTCGCAGAACATGGCGACCCGCTTGATCTCGGATTGTATTTTAATTATATAAAATTCAAACGAAGTCCGAAAATCGCGAAACCTGTCGATGTGTCGTGTTATCACATGTATGGGCTATGATAAAAAATTGAGAAGGTTTCGAGGTAGTTGCAACGTCGGATGCCTAAAACCCAGACTTCTCCACATGAAACTTGTGGAGATGTCGTGTTATCACATGTGGAGATGTCTGAGTTTTAGCCATTCGACCGAACCACTAGCTCGAAAACATCTCAAATTTTTATCAAGGCCTCTATATGCGATAACACGACACCTCGACAAGTTTCATGATTTTCGGACATCGTTTGAAATTTATATAATTTAAATACACTCCGACAACAAGCGGGTCGCCATGTTTCGTGAACCAGGCGTTCAAACTATTCGGTGACTTTCTGGATACGTCCTCAAAACACACCCTCTAACATGAATATCTTTTTTGGATGCCTACGGTTCATTATTTCATGCACCTGCAGTTCAACGTCATAATTTCCGGAAAAATTCAAGACAACGTAATAAACTAAACAAATATATCAAAAAGCAATGAAAAAGCCCCAAACTATAGCATGGTGTTTGTGTTACTGTTTCAAACCTCCACAAAAAAATTGGTAAAAAAATCAAAAAAAATTATTTTACCGAGTGCTTAGAGTTGGCACTCGGCAAAGTGGACAGTTTGCCGAGTGCCAAACGCCTGGCACTCGGCAAAGTTAATGGCGCCCGACGGCGTCGGGTCCTGGCAGTTCTATGCCGAGTGTCGATATGTCTGGCACTCGGCAAAGAATATCTTTGCCGAGTGCCGTGTTTTGCCGAGTGCCGAAATTTGCCGAGTGCGGCACTCGGCAAAGAAGTCCTTTGCCGAGTGCGTGATATTTGGCACTCGGCAAAGCTGTAGGCACTCGGTAAAGTCTCAGTTTCCTGTAGTGTTTGTAGCATATGTGTATCTTGTAGTGATATTTTTCTAAAAATTGATAAGGCTTAAGATGATTTTGAGTTAGTAATTATAATTAAAGCTAGAATTGTATTGTTTAACTTGTGCTTGACTTGAGAATAACCACAGGCCCGTCACGCATAATGTCTTCCTGGACCATCTGCTGAACTGAACACCGTGGGCCTGACGGTGTCCGTATCCATTCCGAGTATATATTCTCGCGTGCCCGTCTTGCTTCTACGGTCTCATTCGCTCATGGATAAGCATGACCCGATCCAGCTGCTTGCTCATACTCGGTCTCTCATTCCGTCATGGATAAGCAAGACCCCATCCAACTGCTAGCTGATACTCCTTCTAGACAGTCGGCGCCAAGCTAGAACCGTATCTTGGCTCATTGGTTAAAGAATTGCTACTTTCTTCATCACATAAAGGCTGTCGTTTTACACTTTTCAGACATCAAGTTTGACCATTCGTTTTATTTAAAAATTTTGTATTAATATTATTTATTTTATTATAATTTAGTTTATCATTAGAGATACTTTAATAATTATTAATTGATTTTGTATTTTGTATAAAATTTTTGAATAAGACGGACGATTAAACACAGTTTCTGAAAAGTCTAAAATGATTTTTTTTTTCAGGACAGAGGGAGTACTCTTGACGTTGCCGGTTTTGACCAACTGGACTCTGGACACTGTTGTATTCCGATCCATGGGCGCGACCGCGACCGCGGCGCCGCTGCCAAACTCTTGGATCCCCATCCCAATTTGGTTTCCGACACGAACGGCAGGCAGCCGCCGACTCCAAACGTGCACGCACTTACAGTCAGTATAGCAATGAGGCTATACGCGTTCGACGGGCCAAAACTGGAGTGATGATGACATTGACAGGGGTTATCGCTGACGCCGAGCATGTGCGCAGCCTTCTCGCCGAGACGCCCCGAGAGGGACGGCGCAGCGCGGCGCTACTGGAGACGTGCGCCGTGTCCCGTCGTGACGGCCCCTGGCTTACCGAATAAATTTGGCTTTTGCCAGGGTGCCAATCCAAGCGATTAGCGGCTACACACGTGTATCGATCTGGCGTGCCGACGGCAAATTACTAGATACCGGCGTGGATGCATCGTAGGCCAAGGTTGCATGCTGGCGTGGATGCAAACGGATTGGCGTCCACGCGGAGCACGCAGTTTGCCTTTGTCATACTCATTCCCACCCCCCCCCCCCCCCCTCCTCCTCCTCCAATCAAACAAGGTAAAGATGCAGAAGCTTTGCCCAACACACACGTGCAAAACTGTTACTACGTGGCCGCACCTGAATTTTAATTCCACCACTGGGCAACGTTGCCACGTGCATGAGTGTGACACAACCACACAAAAGCCGTCCGAGCACTACAGATTCCCACTTCAGCGTAGCGGAGGCGGAGCATATGAAGGTAAAACACGCGCAGCGCGTTCTCAGCGGTTACTTTCGTCAAAGCTAGCGTCATTCACGCAGAAAATGTGCGGAACTGAGATGCGGAGTAAACAATGCAAGCGACTTCCACGTCCGGCCGACGAAAGCGCCCGACCGACGCAGACGGTGGTACTGTACGTTCACTAGCTTGTCCAGTCCAAGGTGAACATCGCGAATCATCACCGACGCGGGGTCGTTGATCTGGTCTCCTCCGTCCCTCGTGGAGTAATATGTTCAACCACGCCCATGGATTTGCACTTGCACACGTACTTTGCCTCGACCGGCACGCAATCCAGCACTAGTCCCCGGTGCCAGCTATGGCTGCAACAGGGGCGGGTGACCCCACACCTCTTCGCGAGTCCATGGTTCGGAGCGGGCCAACCCCAACTGGAACTGGAAGAGGGTAGAAAGGATCTCGAACCTATTGACCCCAATCAAGCGCTAGGCCTAGGGTCACCTCTTTCGCCGCCGTTCCCCTATTGGCCGATATCGTGTACAGGTAGCGGGGCACGGCAGGTGCACGCACCTTCCTCACCGGCCGAATCGCACCCATCCTCATGACCCCATCCTCCCACCAAATTCTCTTATACCACGTCCACGTTTCGCCTGCCCGGCCCCGGTTCCTCCGGTCCTCCCTCCCTCTATATAACCAGCGGACCACTTCAGCTCGCTCTGACTCGTCCACCACCATATCCTCTTCCCTCCATCCACCGCGCCCTGGTCGCTCGTTCGTTGCTTCGTCCCGCGTTCTCTCTTCCTTGTGCAAGTTGTGCTCTCGGAGAAGGAGAGCTCCCTCCCTGCTTCGTTCGGTTCGGCCGCCCCGTGCCAACTCGATCCAATCCACTGATCTGATCATGGGTTTCCCGCTGGTGTGCTACTGCCTCAACGTCCCCGCGCCGGTCATCGCCTTCTGCAAGCTGCTCAGCGCCATCAGGGACGCCGTCCTGCTGATGCTCGCCCTCCTGGGGCTGTGCCCCTTCCAGCACGACTACGCCGCGCGCGGCTCCTCGGCGGACGCCCACCGCCGCCAGCCCGAGGAGGTCAAGGCCCAGCTCCCCGCCGTGGAGTACGCCCTGCTCCTGGCCGAGCACCAGCAGTCGTCGTCCGGCTCCGGCGACCATGCGGCTTGCTGCATCGTGTGCCTGGAGACGCTGGAGGCGGCGGACGAGGTGCGGCGGCTGGGCAACTGCGCGCACGCCTTCCACCGGGCCTGCATCGACCGCTGGATCGACCTCGGCCGGGCCACGTGCCCGCTCTGCCGCTCCGACCTCCTCCCGCGCCCGCCGGGCCGGGCCGGGCTGCTCGGGCTGGGCCGCCTCGCCACCCGTCTCACGCGCGTTTGGTGAGGAGGACCGTCGTCGTCGTCGAGGTCTCTCGGAGGACAGTTTTGTCTTTTCGATGGCCACGCCGCGGTCGCGGTCGCAGCCCATTGCGGTACGGTTGTGCCGGAATGGCGCGGACAGGTTGGCGACGGCGATCGGCCGGGCCGCCGGCGGGTAGAACAGCTGCTCTGCCATCAGCCAACCGCTAACCAATTAGCAGCTGATTAATTGGCTCCATCCTGCGCCTAACAGTTGATAACTTGATACCTATGTAAAGATACTTACTATGTTAAAGGATTGAGTATACGGCAGCTAAGTGTTTTCCATAGCGCTACTAACAGCCATATTCATTGTATGTACACGAAGCTCTCTCTCTTTTCGATCATATATAACAATTAATGAATTAAACTAGTTCATCAACTTTTGTGCAACTTGGTACTAAGCAGCAGGTTTGCGAAGCTGACACTGAATATAATTTAGCAACCAACTTGGATCCTGATGATCGTCACGTGTTGGGAACCGCTTGCTAATAATCTGATCAGACCTTTTTGTCCGTCTTCGTCAAATTGCAAGGTTCCAAGCCACGCACGTTCAACCGTCGGGGTCCGGTGACACCGACGACTTGGCCGTAATCCCATATACATCGGTCATTTTTTGGCTGTAAAATTTTGGTTAGAGACCAGTGGCCCAGCAGCAGTAGCAGAGCCCATCCGATCCATCAGTCCATACACAGTCTACATACGTGAATTTGAGAAGGCCAAACGTTGCCTTGCAGCCTTACAGGTTGCCTCCGCTCCAGCATCAGGGTCAGCTACTCAAGTGCGCCGTCTTTCAGCTTTGTATCTGTCTCCGACGCATTGCAATCTCCTGCGACTCTGCGTGCGTCGCCCCTGCCCGGCGACCGGTAGCCGTCAGTCGTCTAGCTCTCTTTGTTCTCACGTTCTCCGGCTGTCCTGCTCTAAACTGTCAAGCATCCAATTATGTAGTTTGCAATTAATTAGCGATCAAGTCTGAATTTTGATGAGGCCTTAGGGTTTTTTGTTTTTTTTTCAGCTATACAACTAGTTTCAGAAAGCATTAGTCAAGACGCAAGAACGTTCTCCTTCATTCCAGCGAGTGAGCAAGATGCCAAGTATCTATCTAGTATTAAGAATGTACACGTACCTACCTGCTATTTAGCAATTTGATAGGTAATCAGAGCAAACTGGAAGGACTCTTAAAAGGAAATTACCCCAGCCGGTGATAATGAGAATAATCATGGAGACACTTCAAAATTAAGAAGAGAGATGGAGATGGCATTGTATCAAACATCAATTGTACTATTCAACGGACTCCATGGATCTCAAGAAAGGAGGTAAATTTTGATGAGCTTCTATATGATGTATAATATTTGACCCGAGGTTCTTGTAAGCCACCACCTTGTTGTATATTTCAATGAGTTGAACTCTCAATTGCTTACACATATCGCTGCTTTTAATCCCATGATTTTTTTGAGGCTTTCAAAGTTGAGAGTTTATTTTGTAAAATCTTATTTTGTAAACTCCTATTGTGATTTGTGAAAGCTTATTTTGTCACAATATGCCATTATTATCATATTATTTTGACGATATATACTAATGAATGGTATACTATTATCTCAACCTTTATGACAATACTCAGTTAGTACTGGGTACAACCCCGACGGCAATATCATCGGCTTCGCCCCTGAGTTCTATGATTCACAGTCAAGCTAGTTGTCATATTCCATCATATTTACGTGGTTACCATCGTAATAAGGTGGTGAGCGGTATATAAAATCTCATGTCAGTGACACAATGTATGATGATACCCTAATAATGGTAAATTAAATAAATGTCCCTCATATTTCACACTAAATTGAATGGCGCTTACCTAGAAAATTTAAAGGCGCAAAAGAAAATTCTTTTTTACATCAAGGCAACATTATCGACCCCTTTAACACATCTAATCAGTAGTTAAGCATGTCAAATACTAATCATTATAGCTTACTTGCAGAAAAAAGGAAGCATAGTACACTGCACTCCACCAAAAACATAGCCATTGAATTGCAGAAATACAATCCTGCGACAGAATTGACTGGACAAGCAACTCTTTGTACCATTTTCATCACGCAGTGTGATGCAAAAAATTAATTAATATTCGCGATATGGTCTGATGGACAAGCACATGCCTGTCCTATTCATCTACTACACTCCCTGTACAGGCTGAAGATAATGCAAGCACACAACTCTTGCAATCTACAGAAATCCTGTAAACCAATTAATGAATGCATACGACATTCTAACTGACAATCGATTCTGCAAGATCACCCAAAACAGCACAATTTACACCGGGCCTACACATTTGTGCAATAAAACCAGCTGCTCAGACTCTGACATTGTGACATGCCATTGTCATCATTATTGGACAACTCGATTGTGTGTGTACTCCGTACACCTTCTGAAAGTTTCTGGCCATAGCATTGCGTTTTAAACTTTCTGTGACTTGACAAAGAATGTTGAAGATACGTCTTCGCAGTTGAAGATACGTCATAGAAATAATGGTAATGCTACAGTACTTTACATACGGTGTTTAGTTCTATACGTGTAAAGGTTTTTTACTGTAGCACTTGTGCTAAATTTAGTAAATTAGTTTCTAATTATAGCTTAATTAGACTAGCTCAAAAGATTCGTCTCACGATTTTACATGTATGTTGTGTAATCAAATTGTTTTTATCTACATTTAATGCTCTATGCATGTGTTTAAATATTCGATGTGACCGGTGTAAAATTTTTAGACTGTAACTATATATAATACCTTAAATAAATCCAAGCCATTGAATTTTTGGATTTATGAATTAATTACTTCATTAATTAATCAAGAAATAATAAAAAAAGAAGGGACAGAAAAACGAGCGGGCCACCCATCTCGGCCCATGAGCCATGGCCTGCAGCAGAAGGATGCGTGCTAGCTCTTTCTACGAGCTGGAGTCAGAGACTGTCAGTCACATATTGCTAAAGATGTGTGTTCGCTCGGAAGACGTGGTTCTGGGTGTTCCTGCCTCCATGCCGGGCGAATCTTTTTGATCGGGTCGGACAGGAGACCCTCTCTGACCACCCCCACGCCCGCGTCATTCGCGCCCGTGCCTCCGCTCCTGCTCGCCGTCCGCACCGCGCCCAAACCCCACCCTGCGCAGGTAGGCCTCCTCTCTCTCTCCTCCTCCTCCTCTAATTCCGATATCGCTCGAGCTCCGTCGCCGCTCCCGAGCTCAGCCCTCTTTCCGGTAGCTTCTCGGCGGGTATAGAAGGAAGGGGACCCGAGGAGGAAGGTAGGCCTGTCGGTGGGGATGGATGCGGGCAGTTTAGAGGCCCTTGAGGCGGTGGAGGCGGCCGGGAAGGTCGGGGCAAGGGAGCTCTGGCCATGGCGGCGGCGAGCGGAGCTCCGGCGAGGGGGGGAGGGGCGGAGGAGATGGGGGCACTCCGGCGAGCCCTAGCGCGCCGTGGCGTGGGTGGTGGTGACGGCGAAGGTGAGGGCGACGCGATGAGGAAGGTGAGGGCGGACAGTAGCACGCCTCTCTATGTCGTGCCTGGGGACGAGTTGAGTGTTCGCTTAGGAGACATGGTTCTGGGTGTTCTAGCCTCTTGGGCTTTCCGGCTCCATGCGGTTCTTGGGGGACGAGTTGGTCTCCTAGTGGCTCCACCAGAGAAAGGCGATCTCAAAATAGTCACGGTGTAATACCCCGGGTATTACGGATTTAATTAATCTGCCATGTCATCATATTTAAATTAATCATTTGCATATGATTGTGATTAGGCCCCTAGAGTGATTTGAATTTAATTAGTATTTGTTTGTAAAATTAAAATTCCCAAATAAAGGTTTAAAAATTTACTTTTATTAGGACCAAAACCTAATTCAAAATCTAAAAGGAATTTTGAGATAGTCCCTTAATAAAAGTTTTAGATATTTTAAAATGAAGCAACTTTTATTTTTGGAGATTTCAAAGTTCTGTGGTGGAAATTCAAATTTATTTCAAAACAATGATTTAAAACTTAGTTTTGGATTGGCATTTCAAAATTATTTGGAATCTGGCAAAACTTCCTAAATAGAAGTTGTAAAGCTCATTGAGTAGAACAACTTTTATTTTGGCAATTTTTCAAGTTGTTGTGTAAAATAAAAAGTAATTTTGAAAATGCAGTTTGAAATTTAAAAACCAAGTTTACCCCTTTTGCTGTAGTTTCAAAAATATTGCTAATTTGAACTTGGTTCCAAAAGCAAAGTTGTTCAGAATTTCAAACCCTACAACTTTTATTTTTGCAGTTTTTCATGTTGGTATTAAAAAACGATCGCAATTGTGCAAAAACCGACAGCCCTAGGGTCTAGGTGCTACAGTGAAATGCCCCCTCTTCCTGTTCGCGAACAGCGCCGACCCGCCGCCGTGCCGGGATCGTGTCTCCGACACCGTTCCTCGCGCGGGCGAACGTGCGCCACGCCGTGATGCTCCTGTCCCCTCTCCTATGCCCCTTAAAGACGACGACCGCCTCCCCCTCGTTTCTTTCTCTCCGCTCGGCCGCCATTGCTCTCTCGGTCCCCGGCTAAATTCGCCGCGCTCCGTCCATCACCACCCTCTCCATCTTGCAGCCAGCTAGCTAGCTTCCTTGCGCATCTCCTGCGACCGTCGGCGGGAGCTGTAGAGCTTCGTAACCACCGGAACACCGGTGTCTCCTTCGCGGGCGGGCAGAGCGCCGCCGCGAGCTCCGCCGTCGTCTCGAGCTAGTCTGGGTAAGCTCTGGGCCTCGGATTGTTGCGTACCGTGATCTCCGTGACCCCTTGAACCTTACGCGTGCGTCGGCGTACTCTCTGGTTCCCTAGGTTCGCCGGAACGCGTGTTCGCCGTTGTGCCGAGCCGCCGGGATCCGCCGCCGTCGCCAAGTCGCCTTCTCCGAACCACCTCCGTCTCCACCGACCCCTCGGCCAGCTTCGTGGTGAGCCCCAGATGCTCGCGCACCTTTTTCCCCTCTCTTTACCGGCTTGTGCTCGCCGGCGACGTGCTCGCCGCCGCCACCGAGCCGCCGCGTACGTGTCTCCAGGTGCTGCGCGCCTCGGATCTCGTCGTATCTTAGCTTGGTAGACTCGCCTTGGAGTGTAGAGTCCGTCAGTGCCCTCGGCTTCGTCCCTCGGCTCACCGTCGGCGAGCTAGGGGCGGCGAACCGCCGGCGCCCTCGCCTCTGTCAGAACAGAGGAGAGGCCAGGGGCCTCGGGTTAGAAGGAGAATAAAGGCAGGGGGTTAAGTGCAAATCCTGTGACTCATTTGAATAGTACTCGTTGGACTGCGGGTAGATTTGCGAGTTTCTCGGGGTCTCTTTTGAAAAGTTGTTGGCGCCGTGCGGGGCGGGCCGAGTGGGCCGGTTTGTGCTGGGCTTGGGCCGTAGTGGGCTGCTTTGGTTTTTCTATTTTCCCAGTGAATTACTAAATGCTTTTCTTTTATATATTCATATGAATAGTGCTGCAGTTTGTTATTTTGGTGTAGATTAATTTACTGCGCCAAAAATGATGAAATTAATTGTGTATGCTCTCTGAAGTATGTAGTATTTGTTAAAAATATAATATAGGGTGTTCCAGTGCCTTTAATCTGCTGTATAAATCAGTGAAGTAATTAATAAATGCAAGTTTGTGTAATTTTAATTAATTATCTGTAAATCCAAAAATCATGAAATTTATTGTGGCTCTGTTTGGTGATAAAACCTAGCTGTTGGTAAAGTTTGGTTGAAATTGAAGTTAGTTTGGTCAATTAATAAATATATGTGAAATTAGGGATTAATAAAGTAAATAGAAAAATGAATTTAGGTTTGTTGTGTGAATTTTTGGGTTGAATGAAGACCAAGGATCTTTCGCTGTGTGATCCTTGGCAATTTGAGAACTTAGTGCTTGGTAGTAGTCATAAAGCTGTGTAGCGGCTTTCTGTGACCGTTAAAAAGGTCAATAAAACAAAAGTAGGAAACATTACTTTTACCTTTCGTAGATTGTTTACAACTTTACCGTGAAGGAAAGTTGTACACAAGGTATTAATGGTTTACTTCCAAGCATTTCATTTGTTGCCCTCATACCACGCTAAGCATACATCATTGCATACGTGTAGTGCCCGTTCCCGAGGTGGTCCAGGTCGAGACTACTACTGAGGAGGCCACTCCAGAAGTCATCCAAGGATTCGACATCTGCGGGATTGATCCCGATCCGACGCTGTACACGATCCAAGGCAAGCCCCGGTGCATTCAGCCCCTCTATTACAAAATATTTATAATTCGAGTTAATCTACTGCATTAGGTTGATAGGAGTTGATTGTCACCTATCCAGATACATTGTCTCAAATAAATACCCTAAAATCTGATTTAAATAAAATGGTTTGAGAAATGCTTAGGCATGCTTAATGAACTTAGCTTTGCGTAAAAGAAAAACTATTTTCTGTGCCATGATTATACTTATACTTTGATTGGAAGAACTGGTTATCCGCCGGTCGATGTGTATTTGGGTTGGAATCCCAATGCATGGTCGCTTTCGGAGTAATTTGGAACTGGTCGATGTCTTTGGAAACGTGTTTCGTTGGGTGGCCAGCTCATGGGGCGGCGTTCCCTATGTCTCACTCACCCGACAGGCACGATAATAAAAACTGTCGGGTAGTCTTGTACTTGGGTTAGAGTCCCAATGCAGGATTGGCGGTAGGAAGGAAGTAGGGACCGTTCGTTGTAGGCCTGCTGTGATCATGATGGACAGCCTAGCCACATACCAATGCGGAAAGCCTAGAGTCCGGTGACGCTATTGCTGGAACCGACAACCACGCACTGGGAGTGGAGAGATGGCGAGAGTAGCTTGTACCCACGTGGCCGGTGTGCCTGGATAAGAGTGGAGTACTGTGCTCTCGGGTGGCGCAGGACCGGTTCCGGGATAGCAAAGCCGTGACGACGGGTTGGTGTATGTATGCCGGCGTGCTGCATATGCAGTGTGGTTAGAATCCCCAGCTGGGTACTTTCTGGATTCGAATCGACGTGCTCCTCGGTTATGGAGACTTGATCCTCACACTCTACACCGAAAAGTGGTTCTCAACTAAGTTATCTGAATGAATAAAGTAATTGAAAGAATGATGATACATGAGTCTGAATATTGGAGCTATAAATATGATTATAATAATGACAAAATAAAATATGGAACAGGATAGATTGCTTTTCTGCAAACTCCTCATCCTCTGCTAGCCTTACCCATAGCCTTGCATTCCTGAGTCTCATTTTACACCCTTAGTCGGGTAAGTCTTGCGGAGTACCCCAAGTACTCAGGGTTTGTTAACCCCGTTGCAGGAGGACCGCAGTCGGAGATCTGTCTTGCTCCATGTTGCGTGACCGTGGTCGAAGAAGAAAGCAGCGATGAGTGAAGTAGAACCCGTGGGCAGGGTTCGAGTTATCTTATCTAGTATTGTGTAACTATTCCACTGCTACTGTTATGTCCTCTGGCCTGTAATAACTATATTTGAATCCTATTTGAACAACTGGTTTGTAATCTAAATGTTATGTAATCTTCCGCACTGTACTCTGATGTATTTTATTATGAAATGTTGTAATCCTGTGATGATTCTGCAATGGTGATCCTGTCGGAGAAAAGGGCGCTAATGTAGCCCGACAGACCTGTCTAGATCATTTGGGACACGGGCCCGGCTGTCAGAAGTCGTTAGTGACAATGACAGGTGCCGGTGGGCCAGGTGATTTAGCCGGTTCTGTTACAGTTGGTACCAGAGCATTCCATTGCTAATCATTATGGATTACTTTTCAAAAATTTCAAAATGTTTTGGATCATAAAAAGTTTAACCTATTGTTTTGGGTCCAAATTGCTTCTATCCTTATCTTGTTCAGTAGTTCTTGCCTTGTTCTATATTTTACCTTATGGGATTAAGGTAGCATGTGGAATAATATTATTATTAGCCCTATGTTAAAAGTTTATTTATGTATGTAGGTACCTTGCATGATTTAAATTCGTAAGTACGTACATGCATCATGATAATCACACCTGTTAATTAACTTCCTCCTTAAAGTGGGTTTTTGGGATAGTTTACCAAACCTATTCTTGCTAACCTATTATATCTTAAAATTCCACTTACCTTCTCCAGATGGCCCGTTGCAAGCTCACAGCACGCAAGATGACCGGACCACGTGGCGTTCCACGCCACCAGTTGGCGCCACGCGCTGGCGAGGGCGGAGCTTCTGGGAGTCGCCCACCTCGTCGCAGCAGCGAGGAGCTTGAGGCTGAGGTTGGAAGGCTGCAGGATCTAGTCAGGCAGTGGGAGGAAGAATACAGAGTGGCACGTCTCAACCACTACCGGGACGTGAGGACCAATCGAGATCTGCGTCGAGAGATCGATCGCCTGACCAAGCAGAGGGATGAAGCTTGGGATCGTGAGGAGACGATCATGGACAGGATGCTCGAGGCGGAGCAGCGTGTTGGTCAGCTTGAGCTCTACAACAACGTCTTGCACGAGGAGGTGCATGAGCTCTATGATGAGCTCCACCCTATTCCTGCACCGCAGGAGGAGGATCCTGAGTTGGGAGTTGTCCTCGGTCAGGAGGATGAGGACGTGGAGGATGTTGACGTGGAGGTCGAGCCGGTCGAGGTCGTCGAGGCAGATGCCGAGGAGGACTTCGAGGAGATCGACGAGGACAGTGACGCTTCTGGCGCGTCTGGGATCGATGAGGACTAGGCCGGTGTGGCCTAGAGTTGTCAGCTAGATGCTCTCTTTTGTCTGTAGTATAGGCGCTTGCCTAGAAAACCTTAGTTATGGGTTGTGGGTCTTGCCTGATGCAAGCCATGTTGTGTGAACCTTGTAATATTGCTGTGTGCTGCTATGTTTGCTTAACTAATATAAGACTCAAGTTGGGTTTGCTTATTAACAGATGGGAGACAATTCTGATAATGCAACTGGTGTTCCCCAACCACCTCAGTTTCCACCCACTCTGGCAGAGGCCATCGCTGCATTGACCAATGTTGCAGCGCTGCTAGCTCAGAATCAGCAAGATCGTGGTGGACGTCGTGGCCGCCGGGATAATGAGGATACCACCTATGTTGACTTCACTGACACCCGCCCACCGGTGTTCACTAAGGCTGATGAACCTTTGGAAGCTGATGATTGGCTCCGTACCATGGAGCAGAAGTTTAGTCTGATTCACTGCACCGAGATCCAGAAACCGCTGTTTGCAGCTCAGCAACTCCGTGGCCCTGCGACTACTTGGTATGCCAACCTGTTGGCTGCGCAGGATGCTGGACATCAACTTACCTGGCAAGAGTTCCGTGACGCCTTTCGTGCTCATTACATCCCTGTGGGTGTGATGAAATTGAAGCTGGATCAGTTTCTGGCACTGAAGCAGAATGAGTCTACTGTCGCTCAGTATCTTGGGCAGTTCAACCACTTGGCACAGTATGCACCTGAGCATACCAACACTGATTCTAAGAGGAGAGCCTGCTTTGTCAGAGGTCTGAATTTCAAGATTCAACGCAGTCTGTCTAACAACCTCAAGTGCACTTTTCATGAGGCAGTGGATAGTGCAATAGCTTTTGAGGAAAGCGACCGTCAGCTCCAAGAGGAGAAGAAGAAGAGCAAAAGGTCTAGCTCTTCTGGCAGTCAGAAACGCCAGAAAGTTATCTATCATCCTACCCACCATAACCGTCCGTCATATCCCCATCAGCAGGTAGTTGTGCGCACTGCCGCTATCTCTCATACCTCTAATCAGCAAAACACCACTCAGCCGAATGCCCCTGGCGTTCGTATCAACACTCCACAGACCAACTACAATCACCCATGCTACAACTGTGGAAAGATAGGACACTGGGCCCGTGATTGCCCTTTTCCGAAACAGAACAACCAGAATGTGCAGAAAAGTCCTGGTGTTCCGCAACAGCAAATTCAGCACCGTGGTCACCAGCAGCATGCTCAGAAGGGCAAGATTGTCAAGAAGGCAGGTCGGGTTTATTACACTCAGATTGAAGATATTCCTGCTGGAGAACCCGTCATGATGGGTAAGTTTCCCGTTGCTAGTCATTCTGCCGTTCTGCTATTTGATTCTGGTGCATCTCATTCGTTCATCAACCGTACATTTGTGGTTAAGCATGAAATACCTATTGGGGAAATAAAGGAAGATTTCCTTATACATTCGCCCGGGGGGCGTATAACTACTAAAGAGGTAGTTCAGGGAGTACCTATAGAGCTGGGAGGGCATAGATTCCCAACCACAATGATAGTACTTAAGGATCAGGATATAGATGTGATATTAGGTATGAATTGGATGTATCAGCACAAGGCCTTGATTGATGTGTTGAATAGAACCATAAGAGTGAACATACCTAATAGTCAAACTCAACTTCTTATCCAACTTCCATTGCCCGTAAGAAAGATTGAAAAGACCGTGCAAAGGTTGTGTGCCACCGCAGTTGAAGAAGTATTGAAGATTCCAGTGGTCTGCGAATTTCCAGACGTATTTCCTGATGAGTTGCCTGGTTTGCCGCCTGATCGAGATGTGGAATTTGCTATTGAGCTAAAACCTGGAACCGCACCTATATCTCGTAGAGCCTACAGAATGCCTCCCAAGGAATTGGCAGAGCTTAAAGTGCAGCTACAAGATTTGCTAGATAAGGGTTTCATCAGACCCAGCTCATCTCCTTGGGGTTGTCCTGCCATCTTTGTCAAGAAGAAAGACAAATCCCTCCGACTCTGTATTGATTACCGTCCACTCAACGAGGTCACCATAAAAAACAAATATCCTTTACCCCGTATTGACCTACTCTTTGACCAGCTGGCTGGAGCTAAGGTGTTTTCCAAGATTGACCTTAGGTCTGGCTACCACCAAATAAAGATCCGTCCCGAAGACATCCCAAAAACAGCTTTCACCACTAGATATGGCCTATATGAATACCTCGTCATGTCTTTTGGCCTAACCAATGCCCCCGCCTATTTCATGTACCTCATGAATTCCATCTTCATGCCTGAGCTCGACAAATTTGTTGTCATATTCATTGATGACATCCTGATCTATTCTAAAACACCCGAAGAACATGCCAACCACCTCCGTATCGTCTTGAACCGTTTAAGAGAACATCAACTCTATGCCAAATTCAACAAATGTGAGTTCTGGTTGGACCGAGTTCCATTTCTTGGGCATATCCTGACAGCGGAAGGTGTGTCAGTGGATCCAAGTAAGGTGGAAGAAATCTTGAACTGGAAACCACCAACCACTGTGCACCAGGTTCGCAGCTTCATGGGAATGGCGGGATATTACCGCCGATTCATTCCGGATTTCTCAAGAATAGCTAAGCCTATAACCAACCTATTGAAGACTCAGGTCAAGTTTGTCTGGTCGCTAGAATGCGAAACAGCGTTTCAAACCTTGAAGAGATGTTTGACCACTGCACCAGTCCTTGCTCAGCCAGATATTGAAAAGCCGTTTGACGTGTACTGCGATGCGTCGGGTACTGGCCTTGGTTGTGTTTTGATGCAAGAGGGCCGAGTCATTGCTTATGCTTCACGACAACTCCGGCCTCATGAAGAGAATTATCCCACTCATGATCTTGAATTGGCAGCTGTGGTTCATGCATTGAAGATTTGGCGTCACTACCTGTTAGGCAGCACATGCAATGTCTACACTGATCATAAAAGCCTGAAATACATCTTTACCCAAGAAGAATTAAATATGAGGCAACGAAGATGGCTTGAGTTGATAAAAGATTATGATATTGAAGTGCACTACCATCCTGGTAAAGCTAATGTGGTTGCCGACACACTCAGTCGGAAGGCTCATTGTAATTGCTTGACTGTGAAGCCATATGATCTGTCGTTGTGTTACGGGTTAGAAAAATTGGGCATAGAAATAGTCCCTCAAGGCAGTTGGAACAATATCAGCATCAAACCCTCCATCCGTGATGAAATCGTGGCTGCTCAGAAACATAGTAAAGGTATCAGGCACATCAAAGAGAAAATCCAAGCAGGGAAAGCAGATTGTTTCAGAATTGATGATGAAGGGATTGTATGGTTCAAGAATCGGCTTGTAGTTCCAAAAATTCCAGAGTTACGTGGCAAGATTCTTGACGAAGCTCATTTGACAAGATACTCCATTCATCCGGGAAGCAACAAAATGTACCAGGATTTGAAGCAGAAGTTTTGGTGGACTAAGATGAAGATCGAGATTGCTCAGTATGTAGCAAAATGCGACACTTGTCAGAAAGTAAAAGCTGTACACATGAAGCCTGGTGGAGAGCTGCAACCATTACCTATTCCTGCATGGAAATGGGAAGACATCAGCATGGATTTCATTATGGGTCTCCCAACAACCTCTAGGGGTTTCAATTCCATCTGGGTTGTTGTGGACCGCCTCACTAAACAAGCTCATTTCCTACCTGTCAAGAAAATGTACAGGGCTCCGCACTACGCCAAGCTATACATAGAAAATCTGATGAAGCTACATGGAGTGCCCAAGACCATTGTCTCTGACCGAGGCACTCAGTTCATATCCCAATTTTGGAGATCCTTCCATAAATCATTGGGTACAAAACTCCTGCATAGCACAGCCTATCATCCTCAGACTGACGGACAGACAGAGAGGATAAATCAGATACTTGAAGACATGTTAAGAGCCTGTGCACTCAATTACCCTGAGAAATGGGACGAGTGTTTGGCATTGGCCGAATTCTCGTACAACAACAGTTACCAAGAAAGTATAAAAATGGCTCCGTTTGAGGCAGTATATGGCCGCAGGTGTCGTACTCCATTGAATTGGTCCGAGCCTGGAGAAAGATGGTTCTATGGAGTTGACTTGGTCAATGAAGCCGAAGAGAAGGTTCGACTGATACAGGAAAATTTGAAAGTGGCACAGTCACGACAGAAAAGTTATGCCGATCAGCGGCGCAGACCTTTGACACTTCAGGTTGGAGACTATATATACTTGAAAGTTTCGCCCATGAAAGGAGTTAACCGTTTTAGAGTCAAAGGCAAGTTAGCCCCGCGTTATATTGGACCGTTCTTAATCATAGGACGCGTGGGAAAGGTAGCTTACAAGCTTAAATTGCCAGAACATCTCTCGGAAGTACACAATGTGTTTCATGTTTCTCAGCTGAAGAGGTGTCTCCGAGTACCTGGACAAGTCATCGATGTAGAAGGAGTAGCACTTGAACCTGAATTGACATACTCGGAGCAGCCAGTACGAGTTTTGGATATAAAGGACCGTGTTACCCGAAGGACCACAACCAGATGGTACAAGATCCAATGGAGTGATCATTCTGAAGATGAAGCTACCTGGGAATCTGAAGATTTCTTGGCAGAAAACTTTCCTGAGTTCTTTGCTACCTTGTAAAGTGTAAACCTGTCTTTTAATGCGTATGTTTTCCCTTGTCTCTTGTTTAAGCTTGAACTTGTGTTGTCATTCTTTTCCATTACTTTGTTTCAGCCTTGGTTATGTACCTAATCTCGGGACGAGATTTCTTTTAGGGGGGAAGACTGTAATACCCCGGGTATTACGGATTTAATTAATCTGCCATGTCATCATATTTAAATTAATCATTTGCATATGATTGTGATTAGGCCCCTAGAGTGATTTGAATTTAATTAGTATTTGTTTGTAAAATTAAAATTCCCAAATAAAGGTTTAAAAATTTACTTTTATTAGGACCAAAACCTAATTCAAAATCTAAAAGGAATTTTGAGATAGTCCCTTAATAAAAGTTTTAGATATTTTAAAATGAAGCAACTTTTATTTTTGGAGATTTCAAAGTTCTGTGGTGGAAATTCAAATTTATTTCAAAACAATGATTTAAAACTTAGTTTTGGATTGGCATTTCAAAATTATTTGGAATCTGGCAAAACTTCCTAAATAGAAGTTGTAAAGCTCATTGAGTAGAACAACTTTTATTTTGGCAATTTTTCAAGTTGTTGTGTAAAATAAAAAGTAATTTTGAAAATGCAGTTTGAAATTCAAAAACCAAGTTTACCCCTTTTGCTGTAGTTTCAAAAATATTGCTAATTTGAACTTGGTTCCAAAAGCAAAGTTGTTCAGAATTTCAAACCCTACAACTTTTATTTTTGCAGTTTTTCATATTGGTATTCAAAAACGATCGCAATTGTGCAAAAACCGACAGCCCTAGGGTCTAGGTGCTACAGTGAAATGCCCCCTCTTCCTGTTCGCGAACAGCGCCGACCCGCCGCCGTGCCGGGCGCGCGCGCGCGGCCGTCCGTGCCGGCCGGGATCGTGTCTCCGACACCGTTCCTCGCGCGGGCGAACGTGCGCCACGCCGTGATGCTCCTGTCCCCTCTCCTATGCCCCTTAAAGACGACGACCGCCTCCCCCTCGTTTCTTTCTCTCCGCTCGGCCGCCATTGCTCTCTCGGTCCCCGGCTAAATTCGCCGCGCTCCGTCCATCACCACCCTCTCCATCTTGCAGCCAGCTAGCTAGCTTCCTTGCGCATCTCCTGCGACCGTCGGCGGGAGCTGTAGAGCTTCGTAACCACCGGAACACCGGTGTCTCCTTCGCGGGCGGGCAGAGCGCCGCCGCGAGCTCCGCCGTCGTCTCGAGCTAGTCTGGGTAAGCTCTGGGCCTCGGATTGTTGCGTACCGTGATCTCCGTGACCCCTTGAACCTTACGCGTGCGTCGGCGTACTCTCTGGTTCCCTAGGTTCGCCGGAACGCGTGTTCGCCGTTGTGCCGAGCCGCCGGGATCCGCCGCCGTCGCCAAGTCGCCTTCTCCGAACCACCTCCGTCTCCACCGACCCCTCGGCCAGCTTCGTGGTGAGCCCCAGATGCTCGCGCACCTTTTTCCCCTCTCTTTACCGGCTTGTGCTCGCCGGCGACGTGCTCGCCGCCGCCACCGAGCCGCCGCGTACGTGTCTCCAGGTGCTGCGCGCCTCGGATCTCGTCGTATCTTAGCTTGGTAGACTCGCCTTGGAGTGTAGAGTCCGTCAGTGCCCTCGGCTTCGTCCCTCGGCTCACCGTCGGCGAGCTAGGGGCGGCGAACCGCCGGCGCCCTCGCCTCTGTCAGAACAGAGGAGAGGCCAGGGGCCTCGGGTTAGAAGGAGAATAAAGGCAGGGGGTTAAGTGCAAATCCTGTGACTCATTTGAATAGTACTCGTTGGACTGCGGGTAGATTTGCGAGTTTCTCGGGGTCTCTTTTGAAAAGTTGTTGGCGCCGTGCGGGGCGGGCCGAGTGGGCCGGTTTGTGCTGGGCTTGGGCCGTAGTGGGCTGCTTTGGTTTTTCTATTTTCCCAGTGAATTACTAAATGCTTTTCTTTTATATATTCATATGAATAGTGCTGCAGTTTGTTATTTTGGTGTAGATTAATTTACTGCGCCAAAAATGATGAAATTAATTGTGTATGCTCTCTGAAGTATGTAGTATTTGTTAAAAATATAATATAGGGTGTTCCAGTGCCTTTAATCTGCTGTATAAATCAGTGAAGTAATTAATAAATGCAAGTTTGTGTAATTTTAATTAATTATCTGTAAATCCAAAAATCATGAAATTTATTGTGGCTCTGTTTGGTGATAAAACCTAGCTGTTGGTAAAGTTTGGTTGAAATTGAAGTTAGTTTGGTCAATTAATAAATATATGTGAAATTAGGGATTAATAAAGTAAATAGAAAAATGAATTTAGGTTTGTTGTGTGAATTTTTGGGTTGAATGAAGACCAAGGATCTTTCGCTGTGTGATCCTTGGCAATTTGAGAACTTAGTGCTTGGTAGTAGTCATAAAGCTGTGTAGCGGCTTTCTGTGACCGTTAAAAAGGTCAATAAAACAAAAGTAGGAAACATTACTTTTACCTTCCGTAGATTGTTTACAACTTTACCGTGAAGGAAAGTTGTACTCAAGGTATTAATGGTTTACTTCCAAGCATTTCATTTGTTGCCCTCATGCCACGCTAAGCATACATCATTGCATACGTGTAGTGCCCGTTCCCGAGGTGGTCCAGGTCGAGACTACTACTGAGGAGGCCACTCCAGAAGTCATCCAAGGATTCGACATCTGCGGGATTGATCCCGATCCGACGCTGTACACGATCCAAGGCAAGCCCCGGTGCATTCAGCCCCTCTATTACAAAATATTTATAATTCGAGTTAATCTACTGCATTAGGTTGATAGGAGTTGATTGTCACCTATCCAGATGCATTGTCTCAAATAAATACCCTAAAATCTGATTTAAATAAAATGGTTTGAGAAATGCTTAGGCATGCTTAATGAACTTAGCTTTGCGTAAAAGAAAAACTATTTTCTGTGCCATGATTATACTTATACTTTGATTGGAAGAACTGGTTATCCGCTGGTCGATGTGTATTTGGGTTGAAATCCCAATGCATGGTCGCTTTCGGAGTAATTTGGAACTGGTCGATGTCTTTGGAAACGTGTTTCGTTAGGTGGCCAGCTCATGGGGCGGCGTTCCCTATGTCTCACTCACCCGACAGGCACGATAATAAAAACTGTCGGGTAGTCTTGTACTTGGGTTAGAGTCCCAATGCAGGATTGGCGGCAGGAAGGAAGTAGGGACCGTTCGTTGTAGGCCTGCTGTGATCATGATGGACAGCCTAGCCACATACCAATGCGGAAAGCCTAGAGTCCGGTGACGCTATTGCTGGAACCGACAACCACGCACTGGGAGTGGAGAGATGGCGAGAGTAGCTTGTACCCACGTGGCCGGTGTGCCTGGATAAGAGTGGAGTACTGTGCTCTCGGGTGGCGCAGGACCGGTTCCGGGATAGCAAAGCCGTGACGACGGGTTGGTGTATGTATGCCGGCGTGCTGCATATGCAGTGTGGTTAGAATCCCCAGCTGGGTACTTTCTGGATTCGAATCGACGTGCTCCTCGGTTATGGAGACTTGATCCTCACACTCTACACCGAAAAGTGGTTCTCAACTAAGTTATCTGAATGAATAAAGTAATTGAAAGAATGATGATACATGAGTCTGAATATTGGAGCTATAAATATGATTATAATAATGACAAAATAAAATATGGAACAGGATAGATTGCTTTTCTGCAAACTCCTCATCCTCTGCTAGCCTTACCCATAGCCTTGCATTCCTGAGTCTCATTTTACACCCTTAGTCGGGTAAGTCTTGCGGAGTACCCCAAGTACTCAGGGTTTGTTAACCCCGTTGCAGGAGGACCGCAGTCGGAGATCTGTCTTGCTCCATGTTGCGTGACCGTGGTCGAAGAAGAAAGCAGCGATGAGTGAAGTAGAACCCGTGGGCAGGGTTCGAGTTATCTTATCTAGTATTGTGTAACTATTCCACTGCTACTGTTATGTCCTCTGGCCTGTAATAACTATATTTGAATCCTATTTGAACAACTGGTTTGTAATCTAAATGTTATGTAATCTTCCGCACTGTACTCTGATGTATTTTATTATGAAATGTTGTAATCCTGTGATGATTCTGCAATGGTGATCCTGTCGGAGAAAAGGGCGCTAATGTAGCCCGACAGACCTGTCTAGATCATTTGGGACACGGGCCCGGCTGTCAGAAGTCGTTAGTGACAATGACAGGTGCCGGTGGGCCAGGTGATTTAGCCGGTTCTGTTACACACGGTTGGCTTTCGATTCCCTTGTGTTGCTGGTCTGTGGACCCTCCAGAAGGAGCGTAATGGTAGGGTTTTTAGGAGTGATGTTAGCTCAGCGTCTGAAACTGCTACACGCATGGTGGAAGAAGAGGAGTGGATCGACGTCGGCTTCGTCAGCCTCTCGACACTCTTCATGGCGTTGGGACTTGCTACTGGTTCTGTCACGCCAACGAACGCTGTATAGTCAGATTTTGTATCTCGTGCCTGCTATATTGGGTGTGTTCTGTTTGGCAACCGCCATGTTGCTTCTCGCATAGCTGCGGTGTATATGAAATTCTCTTCTCCTTAATTAAATATAGGTATACACCTGATGGAGAAAAATAATTAAATAACTTTTTTAAGTAGTTAAAATGTCGTTCAACCTTGCATCTATTTTTTCCCAAGGATTTGGTTCTTTAAACATTTTGAGTGACCGATGATTAGAGATGGAAATATCCCTCAACTGTTCTCTACTTTTACATTTAAATATGAAAAGAAAAGCGAAAGCAACAAACTAAACCGGACACGAAAACAAAAAAGAACTTATGAAATATCGAGTTTCAAAATGATCTAATTCGAGTGGAATTGTGTTGAACACTGTTGTTGTACGAAAAATCAATACAGAATATTGACCAGGTGCATAATAATTAATAAGTATAACAACTTTTATATAAAAAAGCAAATTTGTTGAATCAAGCATTGGTACATGATTAATATGTTGTTGAAACTTTGTTCGATATGTTGAAATATCTTTACCACCTCAAATGAAAAAACTTAAAACTAGAAAATTGTCAATCTTACGAGCTATAATTTTTATAAAAAAATCATCTTCATTCGAGATCTTAAAAAGATGCACGTTTTTTAAGGCTAGACTTCTAGTGGTCCAAACTCGATCTAAACCGAATTTCGAATTTTTCTAGTTACATATATATTACACTGGCCTGGTGCAGTCCAGATTACCTGATAGCTTTTATTTTATCTATCTCTATGCTTTAAGAGGTGCTTTGGGCCAGAAGAAAGGGATAACTATAATAAAGCAGAAAATTACCCATAATAATGGTACTGAATCTTGCATCATCATATAATAAGTACCCATGCAGATAGTTTTGGATTCTATGCACCAGCGGCATAGATGTATTTTTACAAATGACAAGATTCATTGTCCAAATGAAAAACATAGAAGTGCCACACACCACAACCACATAGAATAAAGGTGCCGTTCTTAATTAGGTATTACACACCAGAGCGATAAATTCAAAAGATATCACAATCTGTCGTGGCAAATCAAGCACTTGAGCATGGATATGCATATGTTGCAGAATGCCTTTTATTGGTTTCAACATCCATCTGATGGATGGATTAACAGAAGAACTCAAAGAACCCATCCCAGCATGAAGTTGTTCTCGCCTCCGGGGGCGCTCCTTGGGATATTATTGGCTGCCTCAGAAGGCAGAAACTGGTGATTGGGGTACCTGAAAATTAACAGAGTCAGTTTTGATTTGTTAGTGCACCGCAATGATGATCAGTTTTATTAGTGAGATCAGTGAGCAGGTATATATTATACCCGATTTGCAGAGTGGGTTCACAGTCCAGAGCAATTGAGTGAGCAGGTGGATGCACATGATAGGTGGTGCCGTCATGCTCCACGATGGTGCCGCCGGGAGCTGGCCAGGCGGCCTGCTGCAAGGTTCTGTAGTTGCTAGAACCTTCAGCTTCAAGCTGTAGAATTGGACAGCATATAACATAGTAAACAAAGAGACGACACTGTCCAAGTTCAAAACAAAAAGATCAAACTAATATTATAGGCGTATATACAGCTATAATGTAGCTGTCATTCCACTATAGGAAACATATAAGGACCTTATGTTTCAGTTGCCTGTTCATTTCTCCCAGGTGACGCTCCTGCGTGCATGGGCAGTCCATGAGAATGTGAGGAATATTTTAAACAAGTACTGTGCAAAAGAACATGCATAGGATCATCCCTACTGTGCATACGATAGAGTAGTCTCAACCTAGCTACTATATATGTTGTATGTAGAGTATTACTATTCTAAACAAAGTCTAGTATAAAATACCTTTCTGCGAAGCTCTTCCACTTGCTCAATCATAAGTTGTGTCTGCCAATAATTTTGAGGAATAATTAATCGTAAGATAAGAAATAATGGAGAATTGTGTATATTTACATTTTTTTTCATTTATAAGCAAAATGATTAAATCAACAAAACTGGTTTTCCTATTGCATTGTGACCCTATTTTTTCTGTAAGGTTGTTTCTTCTGCTATTTTGGCTCATATATTGTATGGGGTTTTTACTTGAATGGTTGGTGATTAGCCCTATGCATTTGTTTTGGGCAAGGGGATACATCTATTATTTGCTCCAACTTTGGAAAGGTTCCGGATCAATTCTATGGAAATTGAAGTTTTCACACATATATGTTACATCATTGGGACTTCCGAGTTATACTAATAATTTCTTCTAGTACATAATACTTCGAACTCTTTCTATGCATTAGAGATATTAATGATGTTGTTTTCATTTTGTTACTACCAAACATATAGCAGAGTAAATAAATGTGGGAGGATATTTCACAGGCATGGCAACAAAATTGGAATGATTGCTTTACTGTGCATGCATATATAGGTTACGATATTGTATCTTTCGTATGAAAGCTAACATTGGTAATTACAAAAGATATTGTACGACTACATACATGTGCTGACAATTTAAAGCTAATACAGTAAAGTATGATCAGTTTTTAATGCCCCTTTTGTTGGTGACCCATTATTATTATAGCCTAAAGTATTCAATCATCCTTGTCTGCAGTTTTCTTTCAAATACTCCTGCTTGGAAGAATCATTGCTGTTTATTAATGAACTATCCACCCCCATATAAATTGAAATGCATTGATTATTGCTACCTTTACACAAAGTTAATAATGTAAGTAACTAATTCTACACCTTGTAGGTGGCCAGGTGGGAATATACTACATGCGCATTCCATTGCAGACAATATCATGTCCTTTTAGCTTGTATGAATTCTAGATTGCACGGAATCCTACATGTTGTTAGCTCTGAAACAGAAGGGCTATTTTTCATAGTATAAGGGGAGACACTGATATGAACCTTTCTCTGTCTTGCCTGAGACAAAGCACATTCTAGCTGTTTCTCTAGCTGCTGCAATTCCTTCACACTCAGCGGGCCAAGGTCCTCCCCAAGCAAGTTCCTGCTTTTCCAAGTATTCAAATATATTTTATGGTCACTAATATGTATAGTATTCAAATATATTTATAGAAATTATGTGTTTGCAATAAATATTTTAGATAAAAATCCCATAGTAGAGATATTATACTTCCTCCGTCTCAAAAAAATATCATTTTTGACTTTCAGACATCGTGTTTGACCGTTTGTTTTATTCAATTTTTTTCAAACTATAAAATAAATAAATCATCACTATTAAAGTATCTCTAATGATAAAATAAGTCATAATAAGATAAATAATATTTATAATTTTTTTAACAAGACGGATGGTCAAACAAAATGTCTGAAATTCTAAAACGACACTCTTTTTAGGACAGAGGGAGTATGTACTATATTATCACATGTGAAAGTATGACAAACCAACCTCTGAGTGCGCTGCAAGGCCTCGAATTTTGCCCTTAGTTTTGACATTTCCTGATACCAGCTCTAAATAGAATAATCATACACAACTTCATTATTAGTTCAATTGCATGCATAGCAACTGTGAGCTAGTAGCCTACATTGTGATCGACCTTATTACACACAGTAGAGAAACGACTTTTGATCCACACCCATTTTTGGCTTTAGTCTCGACATTTTTTTGTGTTCGGGACTAAAGAAGAATTAGTCTCGGTTCTAACTTTTATAAGTTGTCAGAGGACCTTTGAACCTTTTAGTCCCGGTTGGTGTTCCCAACCGGGATTATAGGACCCTTTAGTCCCGGTTGGGAACACCAACCGGGATTAAAGGGTGATCCGTAGGCTAGTTTAAAGGAATACATCCTATTTGAAGTCACATGTGTTGTGTAGGTGGGGTGGTAAGCTGCGCGCGATGCCATGCATGAGGTCTCAGGTTTGAATCTCATGGGGCGCAGTGCATAGGATTCTTTATTTTTTAGTCTCACGAGACTTTTTAGTCCCGGTTCTTCAACCGGGATTAAAAGGCTTAGCCTTTACTCCCGGATTCCCAGTCTTGGTTGGGCAAACTGGGACTATAGGGGGTTAGGAACCGGGAGTAAAAAGCGAGTTCTCTACTAGCGTACGTCGTAGCTACCATTGAAAAACAGTAGGAATAGACATTTTACAATGCCAAATATAGGAGGAGGGGATCTATGCTGAAGAAATTTCACTAAACTAAGTGCCTACGATCACACTATATGAGCATCTTTACCACTATAGTAGCTACCGACTTGTATATGTCATGGCAACAGACAAACTATATGGAACACTCTTTCTGTACTTGTATGTATAGCTAGCACTTAGCATATATGTTTTGATTAATCTATGCATGAAACAGTTATTGTTGGTCGATTGGAAAAATGAAAAAAAAAACCAATAATTTCAGTTCTGAAATGAGTTCAGTGTAACAGCAGTAATAATAAATTCTCCTAATTAGCTTGTCTATGGTTGTACCAAGAAAGCATTATAAAATTATTTTCATTTGAAAAGGTTCCCTCTTGTCGGTAAAATTATAAATATGCGAAAAGCTGAATGATAGCTAATCACAGTGAGCACAACAAAACTTTGATGCTCTGATGTAATATCACCATCATAATAAGATCGATAATTGGTATTAGCTCCTCTTTTATATTATCAGGACTAAATATATATATTCACAAAAATATAAAGAACGAACACATTTATTTTTTAGGATAAATAATTTTAATAAAGATGTTATCATAAGCTATATTTATTTGATGGCATACCTGAGTTTCAGAGAGTGCACCATTGGAATCTTGAGCATTGTAGCAGCAATGTTGATATCTTTCTAAAGTTTTAGTTATGCTGCACAAAAAGTTATATGTAAAACGACTTGTTTGTTGAAACTACAAAACATACTGAAAATGACTTCTATAATCTAAAATGGCAAAGATGCTACTGAGGAATGTATTGGTGTATGCATGGCGTGGATTTGGATTATAAATGAAGCACATTAGTGTAGGAGAGTGCTCTCGCCACATGATAGATGGGAATGAACTCTTTGCAGTTTGTAGAACATTATTTGGGAGCTTCCATCTTTAGAACGACTAAAATTGAAAATATTTTGTGAAAATTCATGAACACCTAGTAGTTATGCTACATATATGCCCATAAGAATTACAAGAACTACACGAACACTTAGTGCAGTAGCTATGGCTCTTTAGTTCCTTTGATGTAGATATAGCTCTTTATTTTTGAGTCTGTGCTTATCCTGCATGGCAATTTATCTGTAACACTAACACCAGTTCTAAATATATATCTAATGCAATAGCTTGTTTCCCCAAAGATGTTATTTAAATCCAGGTTTTTGTCTTGAAAATAATATATAATAAGAATAAAATTTATGAAGAAAGCCTGGACTTAGACTTATTGTTTGAACATTAACCCCCTTGATTGGCACTATATAGTGTGGGAGTAAGTAGAGCACCGCCATGAACAAACGGTTCTGCAAAGTCAGGGTAAATACCTTGATGAAAGCAGACGAGTTCAATTATGCAATAGAACCCTAGTAAATTGGTGGTGAATCATTTTAGCACTTTCTTCTAGTTAAACTAATTAAATTTTTTTCCCAGAATTAATAAACTCAAAGGATTTAAACTTGAGGCAATCAGATCGCTTTCCTACTATAAAAAATAATGCTCGATCATATATACTTCCAATCATAAAATAGATCCATACATCACACAAATTAAAGACACACAATATAAGATATGTACACCATATATCATAGTAAATTCATAAGATGCAATGTTTAATGGAAAGGTTCCAAAATCTGAATATATATACAACGTACTCCGGAGCAAATTGGGAGTATTTTAGAATTATTATTCTCAACGGAAGGTATCATTTTCATAATTCAAGTTACAAACGAATTGAACACAGACTAGAGCTTCAAAAGGGAAAAAAAATTAGATCGGTCATTCATGGTCGCGTTCTATGAAAATTTTCTTTGGAAGTGAACAAACATATATAAGAAAGAAATAACATTGTTTAATTTTATTTGTCCAGGTAAGGTAAAACGAGCTTTAAGCAGCAGCGGAAGACAAAGCAAGAAGTGAGAAACAAATGAACGAAGTGCGTGCAAGCAACATACTATCAATAAAGGCAGAAGAGCGACCACTCATGGCTTAGTAGTACTGATGCATACGCATAAAATGAGAACAAGAAAAGAGCAAAGCAGAAGTAGTCTTCTGTATATACGTTAGGAACAAACAACGAATAATATCTCTTTAGACATGAAACACCAGTTAGGAAATGCAAGGAAAATAAAAACAATGAGAAACAAGGAAGAGGAGGGGGACGAGGGGCAAAACAGAAAGATTTTCATCACGCTTTGAGCTTTCAACTTAAAATGTTGAGGCCACCTGAAAGTCTCAAGCAGATCTAAATCTTATATATATATATGGAGAAAACGTAATAAAAATCTAAATTTGTGTATCGCGGAACAAAGTGAAGTGAAATCATAAAAGAGAAAAGGAGAAGAAGCACTCGGTCAGGAGAAAGACATCAGGAAATAAGATGGATCGGAGGTGGCCAGAGCGAAACAAGTGCCAAGACAAGTCTGAGGGCAGCAGGCCGGATTTTGATATAAGCAGGAGCTGGATCAAAACGGAAAGAACATACCACCCTTTCCCCTCTCAGACCACATCGGTGTTAACTCTCTACCCTCTTCCATTCCACGCCCAACGACGACGATCCCCTATTAGCTCAGCAATCCGGCCGGGCGTGTCTCTGACACGCGCACGCCCCAGCAGGACAACTCACGAAAGACGGCCACTCCAGTCCAGATACCCGGAGAAGATGGAGGAAATAAGGGGGGTGGGCGGCTACTTCAAGTGCCCGGAGAAGCTGGAAGAAAGAGGCAAGGCGTAGGGCTCGTAGATCTGCTGAAAGGATGTCTCATGCCAGTTAAGGATCCGCCCACCCGGTTTATATGAACACCGCCATGCCCCTACGCACAGATACACACGCGGATAGCAGGAATAAAATAACATGCAGGCTCACGCCAAAGGCCAGCAACTACAGTTAGTAGCTTGGCTACTGGGCTTTCGTTCTTGCTGCTAAGAAAAAAGCATGAAATCACAGAGAAAGGAAAAAAAGGCACAAAAGCCAACAGCAGGAGATAAAGACAATATATAAAGAGAGGAAAACGAATGCAGCAATTGAGCAAATGAAAGGCAGCAAATTAAAGCAGCTGCTAGCAGATCTGCTTGCAGGGGGGTGGAATTAGAAATTTATAATGAATTCGTGGCCCTGTGCATGTTGATCGAGATCGATCGCCCCCTACCCGGCGCTGCCAAACTCGTAGAGCTTGCCGCGGCTGGAGAAGATGATGAGCGCGACCTCGGCGTCGCAGAGCACGGAGAGCTCGTAGGCCTTCTTGAGCAGGCCGTTGCGGCGCTTGGAGAAGGTGACCTGGCGGTTGATCTTGTTCTCGATCCGCTTCAGCTCAACTCGTCCCCTCCCCATGACGATCTCCTCCTCCGCCTCCCTCCGAGCTTGCTGATGATCTCTCTCTCTCTCCCTCTCTCTCACCCACTTACTCACTCTTGCTGCTGTGCCTGCTGATCCGGCCAAAACAAGGCTGGCCACTTTGCGTTGTGCGCGACGATATTAATGAGCTAGCCGGCTCGGGGGAGGACAGGAGCGGAATATCTATCAGTGGATGGAGAGGAGAGACCGGGAAAAAGGGCAGCGTCACTGTGCGGCTGCCCTGTAGCACGCTGCCGGTCTCTTCTCTCGCATCTTTTTCACGCGTCTCCATCCATCCATCCATCCATCTATCCATCGTCTCCCCTCTCTACTCCTAGTACTAGCTAGTACCATGCATCATCTCTCTCACCTTTAAATTAATAAGTTAATAATTAAAGGATCGGAGGAGAGGAGGGTAATTTGGAGTGGCGCTGGCCAGTTGCCCGCTGCATTTTTTGATAAAAAGTTGCCCACCGCATGACCGGGTTTACACTAACGGGGGGGAGGCCCGTGACGAAACGGGGCGCTCCAATGCGGCGGCCCCCACGCCAGAAATGTACACGAACACGGCGCGGTGCAGCAGATGCATGCGCATATGCACGAGAACGGCGGCCAAAGGGGGCGAGCTAGCTGCCCATGGAGAGAGAACCCTCCTAGTACGTCCTAGGCCTAACCCAAACCATGCATGTCAATCGCCATGGCACCTCACCAGCTGGGCCCCAGCAGGCTCCCAGTACCCAGCCCTGCATGCAGCGCCGTTGCTTTCGCTTTGGACCGCGCCGCCTCATCAGATATGATCCAACATTTAGATCCGCCCGGTGGAGCGAGGCTGCACAAAAATATAGAGAGGAGGGGAGGACTCTAGCTTAACCCGGGTGAGAAGATTTGTAGTAACCCCAATTGCCAATTTCCCCTTGAGTAGCAGTGCTTGTGTAGTACTGCCTGTAGTTGTAGTACATATATTTGAGCCAATAATTGTGCCAATTTCTGTAGGCAAGTATGGGACGATCGACGACAACACCCACCCATCATTGATATGAGATCCATGCATGCTGCTATTATATGACATGGGATGAGAAACTTAGGGGGTGTTTCGTCGGGTGAAAAGGGTGTGAAAAGTGCATTGTACCACTTTCGTTTGTATTTGACAACTTTTGTCCAATCATGGTCCAAATAGACTCAAAAGATTCATCTCGAGCTAGCCAGATAAAAAGTACAAACATACAACAGCTGCTACTTCATTTAGTGCTCCATACAGGCGGAAAGTACAATCGATGTGATGGGAGATAGCGAATGATCGAGCAGTGCCGCGGCGTTATATATTAGCGACGACGACTCATCGGCTTCGCTTTAACCCAGGCATTTTTTTTTGGCAGTTTGATTTTAGGGCAGCATTCTAACTTCGGTACACAGGAGTTAGGACGAGGGGGCGCACGCGAAATTTTCTTGCTTTAGTGACTCCTCCCAGATCGACTTGATTTCTTAAGGAAAAACATTGCTATCCATAGTTGGGCTTTTATTTGTTGGACCTATCCCCCACCCAGCTAGCTAGCTAGCTCATGGCGGCATTCTTAGTTAAGCTCTCTCCCGTTTGAAAAATAAACGACATACCGGCCAGTTGCTAATTCTCGTTTCCCCCGTATCGGCACGTCAGACAACAGCAACTATATTTTAAAACGAATATATATGGTAACCTCACGGTTGTCTCGATCTCTTGTGACGAGTAGTACAGTAGCGTGTCGTATATATGTTCTCTGAGCGAGCAAAAGCTTAGTCGAAAATCTTATAAAGCCCGCAGCTTTATAAACAAACTATTTTCTACCTTAATACAGAGACACACAAACATTTCTGAACCCATGCACTTAAATGTGACGATGCCCATTTAGAAATCGGGGAACACATCCGAATTTGTTATTTTTTTGGTCCCCTCCCGTATTTGTTCCTTGCAAATTAGTATTTGTAAAATGATCAAATAATTAACCTGTGTAAATAAAAAAGGTTGGCCAATAAAGGTGTGATCATGTATTTTGAGAGTTTGAGAACCTTAATGGCCAATGAAGGTGTAATCATGCAAAAGGATCCAAGGAGTTCAGGGATCATTTAAAGTATTTCTTTAGTATATTGAACGTAGAGCGTTGGCATATACTGTATATATGAGTAAATAGTAATCAGGAGGTGCTAGAACTAAAAAAAAAAATAGGCTATATATATGTGATAATATGATGGCCAATTTTCCCTTTTCAATATAGTTTATCTTTGCTTTGCACACGACTTAATTAGAAAAGGATTTGAGAAATAAATTACACAAGTATGAAGCCAAAGAAAAATAATTTCTAACAATAAATCTAAAATATATCATGACCTTTTCTGTTCTTGTGAGAACTGATTTTTTGTATTTTCTATTCACTTTGAATATTTATGATCTCTAACTTAAATTATTTTACGAGGAAAGATTCATGGAAATATCGTTCTACTTCCTCTATCTAGTTAAAAATGTAGTTTATTTAGAACAAAATTTGGTCAAACCTTAAAATTGTAAACTTAAGTAACTTTATTTTTTTATATAGTTTAGAAACATGCAAGTTGTTTGTGATTTGTAATCAAACATACTTGCAAAATCTCATAAATTCTAAGAACTATAAGAATATATATTATATTGTACAAATAAATTGGTCAGAGGTACGTATGGAGCGCCACTAAAATCAAAGGTGTTAAATATTGACCGAGTCTGTCTTCCTTCATTTTTGTTCGGCTCTTTTTTGTTTTTTCGGGTGCCAGCCTAGCTAGGATGGCAATCTTTGGTTCCCTCCGGCTCGTAGACTCTTATTTGTTCGGTGTTCTCTGCTTACTCTTAATGAAATACGGCCGCGTGGTTACATTCGCTAACAACAAAATAAATATTGACCTAGGGGGTGCTTTTTTGGGCATGAATGATTTCGAATGTTAAGGTGTCCAATCCAAATCTTCTCTAGCTAGCACTTACACGGTATCCATATATAATCATCCTTAATTATTCTCTTTCCCTGTTAAAAGCAGCTTTTTCCAATACGGCAAGGATCTACTACAGTCACTAACTACTCACTAGTCAGACACCAACGGGAAGAAAGAGAGAAATTGAGAGACATGTCAAAGTGTCAAACAGTACAGAAGAGAGAGATAAGAGAGAAGACGATCGACCTGACCACTACTCCGTACCTCCTAGGTGAGACACCGCCATAGGCTACGATACGTGTCGGTTGTGGACTGGCGCGATAGCTTTCGTCCCTGCCCAGCTGTCCTCGTCGGCTTCTCGGTCGGTCTCCCTCTCACCACGGGCCCCGCCGCCGGACGCCCGGACTGGACCAGCTGCAAGTCACGTATCCATGACATGCGACTGCTGCGAGCTTAAACCTAGCTAGGAGTACATCTATGGCGCCCAGCCCCAGCGCGAAACGGGATCGACGGCATGGCATGCACGTGGTGGGTTACGCCTGAGCGTGCCGGGCGTCAGGGCGAGCGCGGCGGCCGTACGCGGATTTTCCTCGCGAGGAGAGCAGAGGCGAGGGCGAGGCCGCGCCGGGGATCCGGGCTCCGGCAGTCCGTCCGGCCATAAACTCCCCCGGCCCTGACATTTTAGATAATGGATAAAAATATCCGGCCTCTACATCTAGGGATGTACACAGCCAATTATTACAAAGTTTTGCTTAACAAAAGAGGAAGCCAAAGTCTTATAAATCGACCCGGACGCTAATTTAAACAATATAAGTGTTTCCATCCTTTATTGGATATCTCTAGAACAATTACTTCTAACTTCTTGCTCATCGTGGAGAGTGCGTCCTTGGCTGTCCCATCACGCTGCAACTGAGCCCACGAGCGTAACCAATATGCTCCTCTGAAAATTACCTGCATAATAGAGTTATATTTCATTTGATTAAAGATAACATCATTGCGGCATCTCCAGATAGCCCAGCACATTGCAGCCACCCCCACCCAAATCAAATTTCTAATCTTTTTATGTTGATTAGTTAACCAACTACCAAACATGTGGTTGATTGATCTAGGTGGGGTTAGATTAGTAGCAAAGAAAATAATCCTCCAAATCATTTTGGTAAGGGGGCAATCTAGGAATAAATGTTGGATGTTTTCATTCCCATTACAGCAGATACATTTCTGACTCCCTTTCCAATTTTTCTTAGCAAGGTTGTCTTTAGTTAATACGACTCCCTTTTGTAAGAACCAAAGAAAGATTTTGATTTTTAGAGGAATTTTTATCTTCCAAATCTTCCTATGCCGAAAAGGTGGACGTGTATCTATAAGATGTTGATACATGGAACGGACAGAGAATAACCCAGATTTGGTTAAGGACCATTTAAAGTGATCTGATCCTGCCACCAATTCGACATTGGAGATTCGTGCTACTAAACTAAGCCACTCTGAAAGTTTATTATCCACCAGAGCCCTTCTAAAGGAGATGTTTAGTGGGCTGGTAGTCATCACTTTTGACACCGTAGCATGGGGATCCCGCACTATGTTAAAAAGGGATGGATACCTCACTTTCAGAGGCTTATCACCTACCCATACATCTTCCCAAACCTAGTGTTAGTTCCATCTTTGATTTTGAAGGAACCTATAGCTAGAACCTCATCTTTGATTTGCATGAGGCCTCTCCAAAAATGAGAGTCGTTGGGTTTGGCTGTTACTTGCGTAAGGCATTTGGAGTTTAGGTATTTATTCCGTAGCATAGACTGCCACATGCCCTCTGTGTTTAATAAATTGACCAACCATTTGGCTAGAAGGCATTTATTTTGCAATTGCAAATTAAGGATACCTAGCCCTCCTTGGTTCTTAGGGCGACAAATGATGTCCCATTTGGCAAGTCGGTATCTGTGTTTATCAGAGGAACCTTGCCAGAAGAACCTTGATCTATAATGATCCAGCTTTTTTATTACTCCTTTGGGAATTTCAAAGAAGGACATCATAAACATGGGTAGGCTGCTTAAAACTGAGTTCAGCAGAACTAGTCTTCCCCCATAAGACAGGTATTTTGCTTTCCAGCAAGAAAGTTTCTGATTAAATCTGTCTTCTATCTTGCTCCATTCAGAATTAAAGAGTTTTCTGTGGTGCATAGGGATACCTAGATATCTGAAAGGGTATTGCCCGGTGTTACAACCAAAGAGGCTGGTGTAGAAATTTTCCATCTCTTTAGCCGCACCAAAGCAGAAGACTTCGCTCTTGTGAAAATTGATCTTTAGTCCAGATAGCTGTTCGAAAGCGCAAAGCAGCAATTTCAGATTTTGTGCTTGCTCTGGATTGTGATCAATGAAGATAATGGTGTCATCTGCATATTGCAGAATAGATAAACCATCATCTATAAGGTGGGGAACAACACCTCTTATTTGACCATCGGCTTTTGCTCTGTTAATAAGAAGAGCTAGCATATCCGCAACGATGTTAAATAAGATAGGTGACATAGGGTCTCCCTGTCTGAGACCCCGTTTGGTTTGAAAGTTGGGCCCCACGTCATCATTGACTTTAATGCCCACGCTCCCTCCAGTGACCATTGATTCAACCCAGCGGCACCATTTGGGGGAGAAACCTTTCATACGTAGCGTTTGCTGTAGGAAAGACCACTTCACCTTATCGTATGCCTTTTCAAAGTCAATTTTGAAAATGACACCGTCCCTTTTATTGGTGTGAAGTTCATGGATGGTCTCGTGTAAGATAACGACCCCTTCCATAATGTTACGGCCTGGCATAAAAGCCGTTTATGTTGGTCTCACTACAGTTTTAGCTACCAAATTAAGCCTATTTGTGCCCACTTTGGTGAATATTTTAAAACTCACATTAAGAACACAAATCGGTCTAAATTGCTGAATTCTAGTGGCGTTATTCACCTTAGGGATTAAGGTAATAATACCAAAATTCAGGCTAAAGAGGTCAAGAGCCTCTTTATAAAGTTCTTGAAATAAGGTTAGAAGATCACCCCTTGATAACTTCCCAAAAGACCTGATAGAATTCCGCTGGAAAACCATCCGGTCCCGGAGCTTTATTATGCTCCATTTGGAATACCGCTTCCTTCACTTCTGATTCAGTGAACGGACTTATGAGGATATCATTTTCCTCCGGCGATACCTGTGGTATATCCAGGTTTTGATCTTCCGCCAAGGAGATATCGAGATGTTCTGGTTGGCCAAATAAATCTTTATAATAAGTCGTGATATGACTTTTGAGGTTCTCATCACCTACCACAACACATTGATCATTTTCAAGTTTGTAGATGTGTTGTTTGCGGTGTTTTCCATTGGCAATCAGATGAAAGAACCGGGTGTTAGCATCCCCTTCCAACAGGGTTTTTAACCTTGGCTCTCTCATACCACTTTAATTCCTCTTCTCTCAAGAGATTAACTAAACGTTCTTTAAGATAGTGTTTCAAATTAATCTCTTGATCCGATAAAGGAGTGGTTTCAGCTCTCTTGTCAAGATCGTCTAAGAGAGCTAGCAAAGTCTTTTTTCTTTTCGATATGACCCTGCAGTGTGTTTTGCCCAACCCCTTAGATATTGTCGGAGTCTGCGAATCTTGATCTGCCAACGTTCAAGGGGGGTGGATCCAGAGCATGGAGAATTCCAAATATTTGCAACCATATGATAGAATCCGTCTCTAATCAACCATCCCCTCTCAAATTTAAAGGGACGGTTGGTTTGGTGGGTTGAGACACCTGTATTAAGCACCAGGGGAGTATGATCTGAGATGTTTCTATCCCTGAGTTGTACTGTTGTTAATGGGTACATGATCTCCCATTCAGTACTAACGAGAACTCTGTCTAACTTTTCAAGGTGGGGTCATCACCTGGGCCTGCCCAAGTATATTGGCGGCCGGGCCATTGAAATCTCCTTGAGATCCAGAGATTCAATGACTGCATTGAAAAGGTTTGGCCATTTAGGATCGAAGTCTCCAGAGCTCTTATCTTCTGGACTTCGCATTATGTTGAAATCTCCTCCTATGATATATGGAAGAGTTTCTTTGTAACATGTATTGGCGAGTTCTACTAAAAAATCCTTTTTATTCTGGAGCTGTGCTGGGCCATAGACCGTGTAAAGTACAAATTTGAAGTCATTTGATTTGACTCTTAGAGTGAATTTTACATAGAAATCCCCCCTCATCAATTGCTCCAATGTCAAAGATACTCAAGTCCACACCAAGCAAGATACCCCCAGACCTGCCGTGGGGGTGCCATGGCGTGCCAAATAAAATCCTGTCCTCCACAAAGATTTTTGAGGACATGATCCGGGAATGAATCCCGTCCAGTTTCAGAGAGAGCAATAAAATTAATTTGCTCCTCCTTTACTAGTTCAGCCAAAAATCTGTGTTTAGCCAAGTCTCCAAAGACCTCTGCTATTCCAGAATACTCCTTTCATTTTAAAAACAATCTTAGAAGGAGTTTTTGGCTTATTTGGAAGATTGCCATTTAAAGTTTTTTTGACATTGTGATATTTTTTCTTCCGTCGGAGTGGAGAGATATCCTCGATTTGATAATTCTCCTCCTCCAGCAAATTCTCATTTAGATCTCCACAACCGTGGCTGAGAATTGCATCAAGTTGGTCATTTCTCCTCATCCTCGCTCTCTAGATCGGAGATTTTGGACTTAGCAAGACCTTTCTTTTTATTACCACAAAGCACTAACCTGTCAACCTCTAAGTTTTTTATTGCAACTACAGCAGGGGAGCCTAGGTTGATGCCTATCCTACCAAGGTTTGAAATAACTTTCGAATCCGGAAAACTAGTGAAAGAGTTACCTGGTAATTCAAGATTCTTCTTGGCAGTCAACCTTTCAGCTTTGTGTAGCGTATGAACGTCCGCCACCGCCGCATTCCTGGAGCTTCGACGGAGTTCTTTAGTGGGCGCTGCAACTTTATCGGGTGCAGCCTTGGGTGAGGCAGTAGCTCTGCCAAACCCCCACATGTGGGTGTGCCCCCCGCTGGAACTAGGGGCAGCAACCCGGTTGGAGCAGCAGCAGCGTGGAGTAAGGCGTCGTCGAAGAGCTCCCGCCCAGGGGGGGAAACGCCCCCCGAAGCGGCCTGAGAAGAAATCTGTACCGGTGGTGGCGGCCTCGGTGCTGCGTAGGCAGCAGCCTGCCCAGCAGCAGGGGCAGCAGCACCAGCCGGCTGTGACACGGCGGCCTCGGTGCTACTGGCAGCAGCCTGCACAGAAGCAGGGGGCAGCAGCACCGGCCGACTGAGTCTCCTGCAATATCAACGGCGTGCCACTGGCAGCAGCCCGTGCAT
>JAHLJS010000185.1:0-80395 GCA_038502445.1 Eremochloa ophiuroides
GGTGGAACTCTTATTACTCTTGGTGATTGCTGTCAACTAGCTGGCTTGGAGTTGGAGGGATCGTTGAGTGGCTACCGATGATTGTTGCCGCCTTCGGTCGAGAAGATATAAGGGGCTCCTATACCGCTGGAGACTGTGAATAGCAACTTTAGTGTAATGCTTGTGGCTAGTTTGGAGTGGACAACTTGATTGATTCTTGCATGACACGAAGTAACTCAATTGTTGGATGTCGGACTACTACCCAAACCAGGATTATCCCTCTCGTGTTTTGAATGTTGACCACCAAAGACCTACACATCGATCATTAATCCCTAGCCATTATTACAAACCCACGACAGAGGGAAATAAATTCATGCTCTTCCTCTTCACCACTTGAATCTTCACTTGTGCTTAATGAAGGGATGACAGTCTTCTTGAGCTTCTTCTTGGTCTTCTTTGCTTCAACTGTAGAGGGAAAATCCTTGGGTGAGATTCTTCAATTTTTCCATTCATGGACCTTTCATGAGCACATATCCTATTCACAAGCTAATAGACCTTCATCTTGTCAAAGCGCTTTCTTGTGGAGAATGGGAGGAATATGTTAGCTGGGATCCAAACACCCTACACTGATTTTGAGCTGCTTAAAACGTTAGCTGACTATTCTTTAGCCAGTGTTAAAGAATAACCTAGTCCAGTCAAACAGACCGAAAGCCAGTAGTGGTGTTTGGATGATCTATGCTCTCCTGCCTAGTGGTTTCCATGCCATTTCCAAAGGGATTAGTAGTTTGAACTTGCAAAACTCACATCGAAACCAAACATTCACACAAAGGGCGTTGTGCCATAGATGAGTCTCCACTATTAATAATGCAAGGTTTAGGTGTAACTTGTTTCATACCTTGGGAAGTGGCATGTTAACTAGTAGTGTATAAGAATCTTGGCTGGAAGGGTGATCCTTTAGTGAGTCTAAGTTTGGAGTTATATATCTCAAGAGCTTAAATGTCTACCATTGGAGGCTTCCATTCAGATGTAGTGTGATTTGCCCTATTCCAATTACCACATCTCCTTGGGATATGGTTTCCCTTACCTCATCCAAGGTGGAAAGCCATGCAACTTAAAGCACTTCTTTGTTTCATATCCCACGTAGTCACAATGGTCAATTCATTCCTTATCCTACTTGGATAACCGCTTTTGAGATGTCTCAGCCTAGTCTCTTCCACGATAATGCTTGAAATTATGCGACTATGGACTAGTCATTCAGAGTTAGATAAGACAAGCTAGCAACGAAGGCCAAACACTTGATTCAAACCATCAAGGAATAATTTTCTCACAAATGGTTTGAACCCTGTATGATGAATAATCATGTCCTTCTTACCATTGGGTTCAAATGGATGATAGTGATGTAAATCTTTATAGATTTTTTCATCTCATCAACATATTCAACATATACTTATAGCTTTGTTTTAAATTTGTCAACTCATGCATAATTTAGATAGCTTGAATGTTATTTGATTTTTTCCCACAAACTAGTTCTCTAAGGTTGAATATTCTTGTGTGACTGTGGCCATAACCCCAGCATGCTCCTAAATTGTTGGTTCCATGCTTCTCAACAACCACCCGCACTTTATAATTAATTTCTTAGCTTGAACACCAATTTCCGCATTATTACCACCTTCATTGATAACTAACTGACCCTCATGTACGTGAGAGCTCATGATTAGATGGGCACGATGAGCCCAACCCATTGACAATGCAACAACAAAATTCAGAGGTTTCGAGAGGCTGTTTATTCTTTCATTCTGTTTAAATATGTGGATTCGTAGAGGATGGTGCTTATAATCACCTTTCACATTCTTGATTGGCCTGTTTGGTTCGTGCCGCGTTTGCTACATTAAGCCTTTGATAAAGTGTGGCTGCCACAAAAAGTTTCGCAAGTGAAGCAGTGAATCAAATAGGTGCACAAAAAATTTTGGCTAAAAATGAGTGTATGACGTGGGATAGAGTGCTAAAAAAGTATGACACGCTGTAGTTATAGCAGCGAACCAAACAACTAACAGAAAAACTACGACATGACTGATCACGAACCAAACAAACCTTTATGTATCATGAAAGAAGTGGATCAATACCCAACATTGTTTACAATCTTCCCTATCAATTTTCTCTTTTTATGTTTCAGTCCCTACATAATTACAACAAATTTGCTGTATTAGCAACTTTCGTGCTGTGGCCTGTGGATATTAATACTCCTTTTTTCAGTGTTTCATTTGATCACTCCGTCCTGGCTGACTTTTTCGTCAGAACAAGTCGGCATAGAGAGTTTTCTACGTGATCTGCGATGGCGATGATGGTGATGATTAGGGTTCTCGTAGTCTCAGGAACATCCCGCGCAGGGCTGTCCTTTGCCTGCGTCGAACAAAACAGGCCGGCGTCGAACTGTTCTCTGCAACGAACTAAACAGGCCGGCGTCGCGACGAATGGAAACCCCAAAAAGCAACAGCGCGGCAGCATCTGTCGAGCGGGGAGAGCCAGTGCCCAGCAGTTGCAGGTGCAGATGCAGATGCCGCCACGCGGCACGCCCAGACCAGGTGAGCCCGCCCAGACCAGGGGTGTGTTGCCATCTGTAATTCTACACTGTAGCACGTTCATTTATATTTAATAATTTTTGTTTAATTATAGCTTAAGTAGGTTTAAAAGATTTGTCTTATGATGTACATGTAAAAAGTATAAATATACAAATATTTTATCTATATTTAATAGTTTATGCATGTATCATAATATTAATATAATTAGTTAGTTGTAATTTACAGTAAATCTAAACAGCACCAGGAGAGCAAGAAGCTCCATCACGTGTGGCTCGAACCTGTCGCGCTTCGATTTGCGATCTCCCCTCTGGCACGTACGGGGCCCAACGACAGAGCCCCCGTGGTTGGCGCTCGCTGGCGTTCGAGGTGCTGATCCGTCCTGTCGGTCGACGTCGAGAGGCCCCCTCGTGACCACCTTTCACTTCCATCCGTCATACCCTGTCGGCTGGGGCCACGGGACTCCAGCGCCAAGCAAGGCAAGCAAGGCCCTGTTTCCTCGCAACCACCGCGTCGCGCGTCGCCGCGGGGTCTGGGTGATTCTCACATCTCTGGGCTGCTACTAGCCTCCTACGGTCGTGTTCTTGTCACATCGATTATATTTTACGTCTACATAAAACACTAAATAAAGTAACAACTGTTACATATTTATATATTTTATCTGGCTAACTCGAGATAAATCTTTTAAATCTATTTAGATTATGATTAAATAAAAGTTATCAAATACAAATAAAAATACTATAATATACTTTTTCACCTCTTTTCACCGAGTAAAAAGGGTCTACGTGGTAAGTAGTACTCATTGCTCTCGCTGGTTTCCATCACTGCTAACCGAACGAGTCCAGACCCCAATATTTGGCATCAACCGAAGGAGCACATGTGGACCTTTTCTTGAGGAGTACTACGGGGCATTACTATAACCTAAACTGGCAGTATAGTTGAGCAAGTGAAAATAGACACAATTAGACTGTCTCCAATAGCCGATTGCTAAAACCACAACCCATTCTACTATTTAGGTTCTGCACCGGAGATGGGTCACCGACCCAAATTCTTGCCTCTCCAACAGAAAAGGAAATGGATCCTGTGCCGAGACGCCTCCCCCCCCCCGTCGTCCTCGTTGGGCCCATGTCGTCGTCCTTGTGAGGCCCCCTCGCCGGCGAGCTTCCTCCCCTTGTGCGGCCTCCTTCCCTCCCTTTGGTGCTCCCCGCCTCGCCGTCGTCATCGGCACCCTCGCCGGTGAGCTGCGTCGCCTCCCTCCGTCCCTTTCAGATTCGGTGAGGCAGCTTCGCCGGCGGCCCCGGAGGTGCTCCCCCGCCTTGCTTCCCGCTTCGCCGTCATCGTTGGGCCTCCTCACCTGCGAGCTCCCTCCCCAGCCTCCCTCCCTTCCTTCGACGCTCCCTCTCACGGCGCGGCCCGCCTCCCTTCCCGCCTCGCCGTCGTCGTCGGGCTGCCCTCCCCGGTGAGCTTCCTCCCCTGCACAGCTTCCCTTCCTCCCTCCCAGATCTCGTCACCGGCTGCTCCACCATGGCGATCTCATCCACCCAGCACCCCGGCCCCACCACTGCGAGCGCCGAGCGCTTTGCGTCTCGCAGAGAAGAAGACGCAAATATGCGCCTCGGTTGGCCTCCTACCCCAAAATGTATACTGGCTTTGCATCTTCCGTTAGAGGTAGTTTTCATGACCCATTTGCACTGTGTACTATCCATTTTAGGTTTTGCATGAGCTGTTAGAGACAGCCTTATCAACGCAAAGACAAAATTGTGTCATAGTCTAAAGTTCTTTCCCTAGCGCGCTAAGGCTATCCGCACTCGTCGTACTCTAAATTCATCATCTAAAAGAAATATTCCGTCCTGGTCATTGAGATTCTCTCATCTATATCACTTTCTCCCGCACCCATCCATACTCTATATCATCCTCTATCCACATTGGGGTTCACATGTCTGTAAAAAAATTATCTAAATATATCCATGTGAGATCTTGTTTTAAATGATTTATTAAAACAAATTTAATGGTGTAATCGAAATTTAATTTGAGATTATGGTTTGTGAGTTATAGTATTTTTTAGTTACTAAAAATATTGGGGCCCGCTGGTACTGTACTCACCTCTCTCCTCTCTCTCCCACGCTGCTGCGCTCTCTGTCTCCCACGATGCGCTCGTGGTGGGCCGGCCTGCGGTACCGGAATCACTGGACAGCGCTGTCTGTAGCGTATACGCGCTGATAGCGTCTCTTTTTAGCGTACGCAGTGCAGCCCACTTTTTACGCTATACTCGCTCCGTCAAAAAAAAAATATTATTCTCGCTTCTCGAGAAATATCTTTATTAAATTTATATTAAAAAACATAAATATTTATAATATATAATTAGTATCATTGAATAGATCCTTGAGTCTAGTTTTTTAATAAATTTATTTGGAGATATAAATGTTGCACGTATTTTCTATAAATCTAGTCAAACTATCGGTATGAACACTCAAAACGTCGCTTTTTTTTGACAAAGGGAGTATGTTCCTTCAGGTTTGCTTTACAGCACCCAGTGCAGTCAGCCTAAGCGAACAGAACCATGGAAAGATACTAAGAGTGCATTTTGAACCAATCAGGTGACACACTGAGCGTGAGACTGAGAGTGGTTCGAGCATGGTAGTGGTAGTTGCATTGCCTACCATCCTCGTCCACCACATGGATTATGTTCGATCCGGCGTCAAATCATCAGGTCGATCGCATGAGATAGTAAGCTTTCTTGTGCGACGTCGACGTTGTCCCCATGTCACACGGAGAGACTTGCTGGTGGACAATATATAAGCACGTCATGAGCACGATTCCTGGTATGGACACCCATGGTATAACTCGTGCTAGATATGCATGCGATCACGTTGTGAGTGTGACAGATTAACGAAATACAAACAACGACTAGATCAGTATTGAATTTGAGAGTCAACACTCAATCATTTTTACACCGTCTCAAGCTCGTTATATATTAATATTATATTGATAAATCTGTTGTGACTTCTGGTTTGTTAGTGTGGTCCGGCCTCTTGTTCGGTAGTGTGGTGCGGTGCAACGGCAGGAGAGAGTTTGGTGCGGAATTGAATGACCTGAGAGGTACAGTCTATAGAAAACTGGTGGGTAATTTTATTATCCGATGTGTGTATAGTGACTATTGACTAATTTGGTCGTCTTTTAGGAACCTGTGTACAGCTCAAAAAGGTTCGTATATATAGAGTGGATTATTGTTAGATATTTTCACAAACAGAAAATTTATAGATGGTAACTCCACAATCTATATAGTGGAAACTAACGTGGCCGCACATAGCCCTATCTGGCTACGCTATAGGTTTTGTTGAGCCAATGTTAAAGATAACAAAGGATCCAAATGATCGGGCGCGCTATTATAAAATAGGATCAGTCACCCTAGTATATTTGCAAGGTCATTGGCGGTTATTTCTACTAGGAAGACGATCAGCGAGGAGGGTGTTCGGTTTTTTTTCTATTTCAACAACAGAAAAAGTCTATATAACCCCTCAACTATTGATGGTGGACTACTTGTAACAACTCAGGTTTTCTGATAATAAAAAATACGAGCTTTTTAAAATTTTTCTTGCAATAAGTGCGTAGCATGTATAATCCACCGTTGCATTCATATAGAATTGAGTGTAGAAGATTGTTGGAGTTCCTTAGTCGGTCTAGAGTTTTGCGTCGGAGTGCACAAGTCCATAGCAATCTTCTTTCATCCCTTGCGGGACTATCTCCAACTTCCATGTAATTTTCCTCGGGCCCCGTTTGTATAATTCTCTCAATACCTCCAAGACTACCAAATTAACGAACCATAGAAAATCATGAAAGGAAAAGACCTTTTTCCTTTTACTCTCCATATTGAATTTCCGACAAACACTCTCGTGAATCGTCGGGTCCTTTTTGCCTTTTCTCCAACTATTTTGAACCACCTCCAAATCCCTCTAAATAGAAAAAGGAAAAATCCTTTTCTCTTCCTTCCTACGGCTTAGCGGGCCTGCCAGCCCTTTACCTCACCCAGCGCATCAGGCCGGCCCGCACCTACACCCCTCGGCCCAGGCAGCCGGCCCACCTAGCGGCCCACTCAGCCGCGCCCCTCGCAACCCTGCGGCGGGCACTCCACACCCTGGGAGCCGCCGCCGCCGCCAGGCGCTCTCGCGTCGCATGCACGCATTGAGGGCGCCGCGACCTTCCTCCTCGCGCGATGCCTGCCACGTGCTGCCGAACACGGAGCCCAAAGATCAACGCCGTCCACACCCTCGAAGCCCTAGACACGACGCCCTATAAAACGCACGCGCAGCCGCACTGTTCATCTTCCTCCCCGCCGCCGCCTTCTCGGTTCCTCCCCATGGCCGCCGGCGCTCTGCTCCACCTGCTGCTCGCGGTTGCACACGGCATCGCTCCGCCAACGCCGCTCACCGGACCGCCACCACGCCGCCTCGTCTCGGCCCTGCCCACCTCGACGTCACAGCAGCCGACCGCACCTCCCCCATGGCGAGCCCCGCAGGCTCGTCTTGCCGCGACGCCATCCGCAGGACCGTGCCCCATGTCCAGCCCCGTCACCCGTACCCGCGCCTCATCCTCGCCACAGTTGTGCGACCCCGACATTGATCGGCCGCGACCTCGACGCCGTGCATCGCCCGGCAGGCAGAACCACCCACCTCGCCCGCACAGGTGCGGCGCAGCTGCAGCGGCCACCACGCCGTTTGCCACGGCGAGCAGCCGGCCACTGGTCACTGCCTCGACGCCCCAGCTGCCGTCCTCGCCGGCCGCGACACACCACCCAACGAGCCGCAGCAGCCGCGACATCGGCGTTCGCGACGTCGAACGCCACGTCCTCAACCTCGACACCCGACGCGCCGTACCAAACGCCGCGCTCCTCCTCGCGACGGAGCACCTCCTACTCATGCTCATCACGGGAACGACGACGCCGTCCTGCTCCATCGTCCGACGCCTACTGCTCGACCCCGACGTGCACATCCGCTCCCAGCCTCTCCTCGGTCGCCGTTCTGCCGATGCCGAGCTTACACCACCGTGTTGACCGCGCACACCGCGCGCGCTCCTCGCTCGGCCTCGACATGCCGCGACCCCGCCGCGCCGCGCCACGCCGTTGCCGCATCGACCACGGCTACCACCAAAAGCAGCAGCACCAGGGCGCCTCGTCCATGCGCCGCCGCCGGGAAACACAGCAGCTGTGACGCTACCACCACGGCGGCCGAACCCTGTAATACCTCTGGTATTACAATTCAATTAATCTGCCATGTCATCATATTTAAATTTAAGCATCTGCATATGATTGAGCTTAGGGCCTAGAGTGAGTTGATTTCAGCTAAGTATTTATTGTGTAATTAAGTCCTTAATCAAAAATCAAAAATAAAATTAAATAGAAATCAAATTAAACCCTAAAGTTGACCTAAAAACCCAATTCAAAATCTATATGGAATATGGGAAAAGTGTTTTAATAACAGTTGTAGAGTTTTAAAAATGGAACAACTTTTATTTTTGGATATTTTGAAGTTATATTATAAAAATTCAAATTAAACTCAAATTACTATATTGAAATTTACATTTGAAACTTTAATTTTAAAAAATATTAAGAATCTTTAAAAACTTCCTAAATAGAAGTTGTCAAGCTCTCTGAGTAGGATAACTTTCATGTTTACCAATTTTCAAGTTGTTGAGAAAAATCAAAAGTAATTTTAAAAATTCAGTTTGAAATTCAAAACCTAATTCTACCCCTTTTTGTATAAATTCAAATTGGTGCAGAATTTGAACATGGTGTAAAAAGCAAAGATGTTCTACATAAAATTTGGCACAACTTTTATTTTGGGAGCACCTACTGTAGCTGCACGGTTTGGGAGGAATTTCAAATCTCTAGCTGTTGACCCCCCTGCCTGCTACAGTACCGGGGGGCCCCCCCTGTTCCGGCCGCGTGGCCGCGCGTACGCGCGCGTGCCGCGCCGCACGCCGGCGACGTCCGGCCGGGGCATGGCTCCGTCGCCATCAACCCACGACCGCCTGAGGGCCCCGGGACCCCTCCCGACCTTATCCCCGCGTTTCGTCGGCTTAAAAGCGATGGCCGCGTCCATTCTTCTCACCCGCTCCCATTCGGTCGCCGGCCAAAATTGCCGCCGCTCCGATCATCTCCACCTTTCCCCTCGTGCAGTAGTCTGATTAGGTTCCTTGCGCGTCTTCTGGACCGCTTGTGGTGGTAGTTTGTGGTCGGAGTGCGCCGCTCGTTCGCTTTTCTTCCTCCGCTCCGGCCGAACGCCGCCGCGGCCGGCATCAGCGCGGCTAACCCGTCCCGGTGAGCTCCCTCTCCGTTTCGGCTTGTGTTTTGTGCTCCTTCCAGTGTTGTGATACTCACATTCCCGAGGGTTCTGTGTTTGGGGTCTTAGGTACCTCGGAACAGGACCTCGCCGTGGAATCCGCACCGTCCCGTCAACCTTCGTCGCCGTTCTCGTCTACCCGGACCGTCATAGTCCGAGTCTCCTGGCCAGAACAAACCGTGGTGAGCCCCTGAAGCCTTAACACGATCCATCTCGGTCGATTATAGCTTGAGCTCGCCGGCGTGTGGCTTGCCGCCGCCGCCGAGCCGCCATTTTTCCCGACGAGCTCGCCAGAGGCGGTAGGGCGTAAGATGTGCTGGTAGGGTGGTCGGCTAGGGTCTGAGAGTGTCGTAGTGTCGATAGAGTTCACCGTTGGGGTCGCCGGCGGCGAAGCCCGCGCCGTGCCGTTCGCGCGCGCGCGGGAGCGTTCGACCGGAGGTCGGGGACGACCCTGACAGGGGTGGCCCGCTTGTCAGCGGCCGAGAGCGAGAGAGCGTGCGCGCGGGGCTGACGGCTGGGACCCCTCTGTCAGCGGCCGATCCGGGGCGAGCGCGCGGGCGAGTGCGCGAGCGCGCGCGGCTGGGCCGTGCTGGGCCGGTGCGGGGTTGCGGGCCGCCTCGGTGGCGCGCGCACGCGGCCGCGGCCTGCGCTGTTGGGCCTTAGTGGGCCGAATGGCCGTTTCTTTTTTCCAGCGATTTTCTAATTGCTTTTTCATTTTAATTAAAATGAATAGTGTTAAGTTTTGATATTTTTGTATGGATTAATTTACTGCACCAAAGGTATGAAAATATTTCTAGATACTCTCTGTGATGTGTAGAATTTAATAAAATTATTAAATACAGGATTTAGGTGTTTTCTGTATTAATTAAAAATCAGCACATTAAATGTTTAAAGGAACTTTGATGATTTTTAATAATTTCTGTGATGTTCCAAAAATCATGAAATTTATTGTGTCACTGTTTGGTACTAAAATCTATCTGTTGGTGCTTTTTGACATCAAATGGAAATAGTTAAATATTTATTAAATTGTATGTTAGTTTAAATGATAATATTAGGAATAATAAATGGAATGATTATTGATTGGTGTGATTTTTGGATTGATTGAGATTCTAGGTCAATCACCTTTATGACCTAGGGCAGTATGAATTAGATTATTCATGTCTAACTAAGATAGGGTCATATACACATGTGTAGTTTATTTATTATTAAATTTCGTCTGTCATTTCATGTGCATCACATTCATACATTCATTCATTGCAAACGTGTAGTGACCGAAAATCCGGAGGTAAAGTCTGAGGGTCCATCTGAGGAGACTACTCAGGAAGTTATACAAGGATTTGATATTTGTGGAACTGACCCGGATCCGACACTCTACGCAATTCAAGGCAAGCCCCGGTGCATTCAGCCCCTCCTTGTTATTTAAATTATTTATCACTTGAGTTAATCTACTGCATTAGGTTATTAGGAGTTGAGTGATAACCTATTGATGTATTACCTTTCCTTGACCACATATTATACCTAAGACCCTGATTTATTTAAAGGTATTAAAAAAATGCTTAGTCATGCTTAATGATAGAATTGCAAAAATGCTATTTTGAAAACTGTGATAATATGAAACAAATGAATCACTTTATGGGATTGGTTATGTCCTTGTTGGTTGGCAGTGTGCCTAGCTAGTTCATTGTCAACCACATGGAATGGGTTGTTCCGTTTGGTCGACCATCTGTTGGGTTAGAGTCCCAGCGATCCTCACCATCGGAAAGGGATGTGAAAACCGGGTAGTTACCAGTGTACTTGGGTTAGAGTCCCAATGCATGGTTTCTGACGGAAAAATATTAGGGACCGTTCGTTGTCAGGCCTGCTGTGATCAAGACTTTGCAACTAGCCACATACTACGGAAAGCCTCTGACTCCGGTGGCTCTACTGCTGGAACCGACAACCACGCACTGGGAGTGGAGAGATGGCGAGAGTAGCGTGTACCCTCGTGGCCGTCGTGCCTGGAGATGAGAGGAGTACTGTGCTCTCGGGTGGCGCAGGACCGGTTCCGGGGTATGAAAAACCGTGGTAGGCGGGGTTGGCGTATGCAAGCTTAAGTGCTACATACGTAGTGTGGATAGGGATCCCTAGCTGGGTATTAATCGATTCGAATCGTCGTTGCTCCTCGGATATGGAGACTTGATCCTCACCCCTACATCGGAAAGTGGTTCGGAACTAGGATTGTTTTTGAATGGATTAAGTAAACGAAAGAATGTTGATATATGAGAAAGTATTTCGAGAAATGGATAATGATGAATAGTATTATTGAAATAAAATATTGATTTAGGATTAGTAATGCCTTTCCGCAAAAATTCTTGAACTCTTGCTAAGCCTTACCTTGACTCCCCTTAGCCTGCATTCCTGAGTCTAATCTTACACCTTTAGTCGGGTAAGTCTTGCGGAGTACCCCATGTACTCAGGGTTTGTTAACCCCGTTGCAGGAGGGCAGCAGGAGACTGACGTTTGTCTCACTCCGTGCTGCGTCACCATCGTCCAGGAGAGTGAAGAAGACTAAGGTTAAACCCTTGGGCAGGGTTCGTGTAATATTTAACTATCTGTCGTACTGTTGTTCCAAACTCTACTGCTACTCTTTTATATTTGTGGTCTGTAATAACTGCACTTAATTTTATTCGAACACTGGTCTGTAATATTAAGTACTATTTACTCTTCCGCAAACTCTACTCTGATGTATTTTGTTATGAAATGTTGTAACTCTGTAATGGCTTCGCAATGGGATCCTGTCAGAGATGACGGGCGCTTATGTAGCCTGGCAGAGCCCGCTTAGGTCATATGGAACACAGGTCCGGCTGTCAGATGTCATTAGTGACTTTGACAGGTGCCTGTGGGCCACGTGATTTAGGCGGTTCTGTTACAAACCCGCAGCACCACCTTGCTGGAACTGTTCAATGGTGAGCACCGAAACCCAAAAGCACTGTCCCTTCCCTCTCAAAGATGTTGCCACCAACCTTGCTGAAATCGGCCTTTGTGCCGCTTGTTTCACGCCTTGCAGGGGAGCCGAAGAACGTGCGGCGACGTGTGACGAACCCGACGGCCTCCCTTTTTCCTTGCTGCCCTTGGCCATGACGGCGTCCCGGCCACCTTTCCGCCAAGCCGAACCGAACCCGACAACGTTGATGCCCCGGATGTCGTACCCCTGTTGCCGTGACCTCACAGGTGAGCTCTGCCTCGACATCGCTGGTAGGCGTCGCCACCTCGCTAGACCCGCCAATTGAGCCATGGCGTCCCGCACTAGTGGATGCGTAGGCTGAGCCCCTCCTGGCTCAGGACACTCGCACACACGGCACGAGACCTCTTCAGCCAAATCGAACCACTGGCGTTCCAAGAACGCCGGCGTGGCCAAGGACCACCCAAACCACCACCATGATTGCGATTCGGTTTTACCCTGTGCACTTGGACTCCGAGACCACTCTACTCAAGTCGCCGATGGACACGACGGACGCCGATCGAGAAGGGAGAAGATCTCTGGGAGTTCTGCCTGGTCGCCCCGACGCGCACCGACGCCCCGTCCGAGCTTCACCTTAGCTACCGTCACACCGTGATTCGCCCTGCCCGCGCACACCGTTGGAACCCAGACACATCCCGACACCTCCTAGAAACTTGCAGCCACCTTCGGCCAGCATCTAGCCACTCTAGCCAGCCTCGGCCAGTCACCAGCCCCGCCCGGCCAGCCGTGGCCAGCCGCGACCAGCCTACAGCAGGCCACAGCCAGCCATGACCAGCCAGCAGTAGGCCACGACCAGCCAGCAGCCGGCCACGACTAGCCGCAGCAAGCCATAGCAGGCCAGGAGGTACCAGCAGCTGGCCAAGAGGAGCCAGGACATGTAGCAGCAAGCCTCGCCACTTTTTTTTGACGCTGACCCTGTCTGGCCTTCGGGTCGTAGCTCCGTTGCTAGATCTCGAGGCTCCGTAGATGATGTTGGACTGTTGGGAAACCAAGTGATATACGACGCTGGACTATTGAAGAAACATTTTCCTTACTTTCTATACTCCTGCCCTCCATATTGTATACCTATCCTTATAATCCGTCTGCTCATATCTCTGTTGTACCCTATCTTTACGATCTGTCTGTACATGTATCTGTTGCACCCTATTCTCACGATCTATCTATATCTGTATTTGTAATACAGGATCCATCCATCATAATGCTATGGAAATGTGCTACTCCACTAGTTTGTCGAGTCATTTTGTCTTATGGTCGTGTCGTTGTATCTTTTTGCTAGTTGTTCTTGTTGTCTGCCTGTGTGCCGTGCCTTCGAGCCGGCTGAGGGATCGTACCTCGTTCGGACGTTGCGATCGCGGGAACATTCCTGCCATGACCGTAATGCCGGGTGTAACTCGACCTCTCGTTGGTGTAGCTTGTGGCCGCGAGCATGCCTCGCCATGACCATGAAGCTATACCCCGTGCGCTGTTCTTTGATTCTTCGTGTCCAAGCCCTCGTATGCTTGTACCCTGTGTGACCGCTGCATTTCTTCGATTCTGCGGTGACAACCGCACCACTACAAATCTGAGAGATGACTTAGTGCCAGTGCACCCAGGTCGTGGTACCCTACGAGTGATTTGCGCACTTGCGTCTTTTACAAGTCGCTCTCTTCTGACGCCCCGTCTATTCCGTGGCGTGTGCGATGGAAGAAGTGGACCACCGCTTTATGCTGTTTCTCGCTAGTCGTTCCCGTATAGCCCGCTCTGTTCGATCCCGTCTTATCCATGGCGAATGGATCAAAGATCGGACTAACCCTTTTTAGTTAGCGAAGCTATGGTTTATATCAAGATCTCGGACCTATGAGAGTCGACCCGATCAGCTACCTAAAAACCATCTTCACCAAAGATGTGACCGAGAATATGATATGGACGTGCCTAGCTAGCTCCCCTCTCTTCCCTCGCTCTCTCTTGAAATTCTTGGTGTTTAAGCACTTGTATGATCGTACCCGTTTGAATCACAGCCTTGGTACCCTACAAGTGGGTTAAACGCTCGCACTATCTTGTGCAACTCTTCTTGTCGATAATCACCCGTTCTTCTCTTCACTTGGCCTGTACTCCGATTCCCGTCTCCACCATGGCGTCTGGATCGGAAGATCATGAGCCGTGGTGTTTGCTATGGATAAGCTCTGGCCTAAATCATTTATCATAAAGTCATACTGGCTAGGCTGTGACATAAGCCAGTGCATAGCAAACCGCCACTCCTGTTTCTTTGGCCCGATGAAATCGGACATACACCGAGAGGGCTAAGTCGCGTACCTTTATTTATTTATTTCTCGGGTGTTAAAGGATCTTCTAGCGTCTCATCGTCTTTTGGTGTGTTGAGTGCTTTCTCTCCTTGAGTTGTTTTGCGGAGTAGCCGTTCCCGGATTAGCGATGATCGGATTGAGGCCACAGGAAGAGAACGCGGACGACGAAAGGACCGTGGAGTGGAGTCACCCTAGGAGGAGGTGACCCAACTGATCAACTACACTAACTGGAGAACGCTCATACCACTACTTCCTCGACAACGCAGGTGTCATCGCAGCACCTTCTTTTAGAGAATCCTATTAGACATTGCATATCTAGAATTGCTAGCGCTTTATCTTTACTCCTTTGCTAGTATATGATGCATGCAACTACCTAAGCCATTATTACACTGTTTGCAAATCACTCTACTATGCAACTCAGCTTCGCGCTCACACTCTCTTATATATTTCTATCTACCTGCTTGCTTGCATATTACATCACCATATTTATTAACTCCACTCGCATTGTATCTATGATGTGATGCTGGTGGTGAACCTCCGGGAATGGTTTGGTTTGGGATGCCAGACTGGTGGACTATGAGCGTGCTGCGTGTGTCTTGGGTGTGTGGTGAGGGTCGAGTCCACCAAGTGGGATACACGACGAGCTGTGTAAGCAAGTCTTGCCGGGAGTTGCATCTCGGCATTCCCACGAGAGATACCCGTGGCGGGTAATGGTTTATGAGGAGGTTCCGGAATGAATAGCCTGCGTGGTTTGAAACCCCGTGAATGGAGGTGCCGTGGTGGCACGGAGAGAGTATCCCCTAAGAAAAGAAGCCTGCTTGGTCAAACCTAGGAAGGACTAGCACCAGGTTCATAGGAATCCTTTACTGCTCACTCGTCTTCGATGGGCGGGGAATGGCTGGACTACTTGGTAGGGCGGTGCCACTATTGCTAGGTTGAAAGGTGATAAGGGTGGGCGGTGATGGATGTTGGGATTCCTGAACCGTTCTAGATGCGCAGTACCACTGATTGGGCCCGGTACTGCGTCTCCCGGTCTCAGCGTTTCAGTTCGTGCCCGAAGTTACCCAGGGCTGAGTGGTAGGGTGGCATCGACTTAGACAAGCAAGCACCCGGAATTCTGCCTAGATGATTGTACAGCATCGATGATGGCTAATCTTGTGAGTGGTAAAACCTCTGCAGAGTGTATGGTTGATCGATCGATACATATGCCGATTCGTCGGCTATGGACCTTTCCTGTGAAGCTTTGACTAGTGTAGAGAGCGATATTCTTTTCTCCCCCTGGATGATGATTGTCCGGCAGTGTGCTCGGTGTGGCAGTGTGCCGTTGAGACAGGACCCGAGAGGGAGTTGGGCCTATCGACTGAGCCTGAGGTGTGTGTGTGAGGTGGTGTATGGGTGGGATGATGGATTTGGGATAGACTGATGGGAATTGATGATATGGGTTAAAACTTAATAAACTATTATCACATTATTACTTGATACTATTTCGCATGCGCTTAGGATGCAAACCAGAGCCAAATATTAGGATCGCCAGATCCTTTGTTTTCTCTTTTCCACAAAAGCTCATCGGTGCTGACCATGGCCTACACATATCTGGTGGTGTGCAGATTACCTGACTAACAGAGATATTGAGATAAGAAAGGTTAGGAGGTCTCGTGCCTACGCTCAAGTTTGGTTCAGGAGATGAAGAATATGCTGCGCCATCAACAACTCTGATGATTCTCGTGAAGGAGGAGCCTTCACTCAACAACAAGTTCCGCCAACTCTGATGAAGACTAGATATGCTTCCGCTAGATTAACGATGTAATATGAATCTACTCAGTTGATGTATATCTTATATGTATCTACGATGTATGGCTGTAATATCAACTGATATATGATAATGTGATGGGATCAATCTTTGGTTTTATCACATTATAGCTCATTCTGTGGATTTTCCCTACATGAAAAATCGAGGATGTTTCACTACTTCACACCCCAAACTATGAAACCGGATTTTCTGCCCCCTGAATTTTACAAAACCAGTCAAATAACCCCCTAGATGGTTTTGAACGGTAGTTTTGTAATTTTGTATCTTTTATTTTTTTCTGCTAAATCTTTGAAAAATCATAGTAAATTACAAAAAAAAAATCATAAAATAGAAAATCTAATTTTGTTGGACTCCAAATGAGTAGACCTACACAGTGAACATGTAATATGGAAGGCTTTAGTACAAAGTTTTTTCTGTATCTTCAAATCTATGCTTCTCTGTAATTCATTGGAACAATTCATAACTGCGACATACCATATTATATGTTCACTGTGTAGTTCTACTCATGCAGAGTCCAACAAAATTGGATTTTCTATTTTATGATTTTTAATGATTTAATATGATTTTTCAAAGATTCATTGAAAATAAAAATAAAAAACAAAATCACCATTACTGTAACAAAACCAATATCAAAACCATCTAGGAGGTTATTTGACCGGTTTTGGAATGTTTAGGGGGTAGAAAATCTAGTTTTATAGTTTGAAGACTAAAGTAGTCCATTTTCAATAGTTGCGGGGTTATGTGTATTTTTTCCTTTCAGCAAGAGAAAGAAGCACGCACCAGTACACACTGGCGACGATTCTAAATTTAATTTTACCAGAGTTTCTCTCTTCTACCAGCGTGAGCCAATGAAACTCGTGAACTTTAGTTATAGGGGTCTTCTAGAGAACCACCGTTATAAAATTTACACTCTTATGGAAACAATCATTTAGGCCAGTTTCAGTGGAGAGTTTTATTATACTATTTTCAAAATTGCCACGTCATATAGAATGAAACGAAACTCGAATAAAACTTTGTATTGAGAGTGTGTATTTCATTTTAGAGTTTCATTCACATTAAATTTTATAGCACATGGAGAGTTGGTAATCGTATCAAGAGAGTTTCATCTAAATGAAATCCATTTCTTCTCTCCCTTCTTAAATACGCTGCCATGTCATCGAATATGTTTATGTGGTAATGTATTTAATGCAAATAAAATTCAGTTGAAACCCTATTGAGACTGGTCTTGCACTAACGGTTTCCTAGCTAAAACCTCGACTAAAAATATTTTTCAAAAATTGCTAATTGTCCTAAAAGAAAAAAAAATCAAGGGAGGCCCGCCCTACGAAGCCACACTAGATTTCTTGGGATTTGTTTTTCATTTTTTTTTCACGATAAATGTTTAAAGTCGTGGTAGCATGGAATCAAGCTCACAACCTCAGCCCTTGCGCGTTACGCTTACGCCCCTTGCCACCACCCAAAGTCACTTACTCAACAACACGTACTTCTAGTATTTACTCAACCAGATTTTGAAGTAGAAATCTGAAACCGTAAAATAATTGAAATGAAAAAGTTTCCAACTTTAAAGTTTTAGATCTCGTCGGGATCTAAAACTTTTATTTGATCAATTTCCTATCTAAGGTCATTTGAGATTTTTTTTTAAAAAAATATGAATTTTAAAATAATTAGTATTTAGACATAATTTTTGACCCCTGAATGATTTTAGATGAAAAGTAATCAACTAGAAAGTTGTAGGTCTTTTCAAATACTACAACTTTTGTCCAGACCGTATATCCATCCGATATGATTTAAAAAATAAAAAAAATAAATTATTTATAGTGACGCTAGATTAAGAAAATTGCTAGTATAAATGTGTTTCTACTGGATGTTTTCTTATGAATACCATTAGTAAAATATATTGTATGCCTACTCGCGGTAGACTTAAAAATTGCCAGCAAAAGTGCATTTACGCTAGCGTTATATAGCTTGGGCCCAAAATTTTATTTTTGTGGGACGTATACATTATGAATCGCAGATAAAAGAATAGTAAGTATCATAAAAAAACCGTAGTGATGATTAGATATAAAGGACAATATTATGTTTAATTCTTGTAGCCATATACATAATTTCTCCACCTTTTTATTTTTTTAAAAAAATAAACAAACCAGAGCCGTCACAATATACAAAAAGAAATATACAACTACATAGAAGGGCCCCTCTCCATTTAAGTTTTCAATTGAGTTTTCAAATAAGTTATGTACAGTTTTATCGAGAAAATAAAAAACTTTGAACAATTGGTCGTGCATGTGTATTTATATGATAACAATAAAACTCAGTCTAGAAATACCATGGAAAACCTAAATATCCCATATAGGCTTGCACACTTTATGGTACTAATATGTAAAAAGAATATCAATGTTTATGATATGAAACTAATTAATATTATTTGATTCGTCATGGCATTTTTTACAAAATAAATGTTGAGTTGTTGACCCATGTTCGAAGATAGTTTAACTTATAAGAAAAATGAAGTTTTTTTTTTGAGAAAGCGATTCAAACCCTGTAACGAGGTATTTTGCTTAGATAATACTTCCTCGGTTTCAAATTTGAAGTTATTTTTATATTTTTTTAGGAAATAACTTCTGTCATATATCTAAATATAACTATGTGTAGATACATGATAAAAGCTACTCCCATGGTTCTTTTTAGGATCTATCACTTATACCAATACTTATAGTAAAAGACCTTAGTGCCCCTAGAAAGAGAGAGAGAGTGATGCATTGGGAAAAGGAAAACAATGGAATAAGAAAAGAGAAAGGTGCATTGAAATAAAAGAAACAAATATTTTGATATGAAACTAATTGTGAAGTATAATTTTTTTTGATGACAGGAACACGTACATAAAAATACAAAAACGACTTATAATTGTCGGTGCTAATTTTGGCGAGGCTAACACCGGCTAGTAAATATGTGTTTTGCGGTTGAGGCTACGGATGGTGTGCAAGGGGAACACAGGGATTATACTGGTTCAGGCCGAGCAAGCCCTACGTCCAGTGGAGAGGAGAGTCGTGTTGCCTTGCACCGGGGTGCTTGTAGTAGGGGGTTACAAGCCAGGCGAGAGAGGGAAGAGCTCCCAAGTCTCTTGTGAGTGTAAGTGTTTACAAGTTGTTTGCCGTGGGTGAGAACTTGGAACTTCTCCGTTCGTTCGTTCGTTGTTTTCTGTCTCCGTCCTTTTCTCTCTTTTAAAGATGGCCTCTGCTCTCCCTTTTATAGCCGCAAGGGAGAGGCAAAGGCGGCTACGACGCTACCTATTAAAATAGTGAAGAGTTGCTGTTCTCGGTTTGACTAGCTGCTGCCTTTTCTTCGTGTCTCCGGGGTATGGGTATGGCTATCTTGGTTCGCGAGTTCCAAGGTAGAAACAGTCGTCTGACCATGTCTTGTCGTCGGCTCTCTGGGTCTTCTGGATATGGCCGTCGTGGTCCGCTCGACTTTGGTGCGTTTACACCTGTCGGCTATCCTTCCGTACGATGTGACAAGAGGGAGAATCACCTTGGGGCGCTGTTTCCCGAGGCTCGGGATCGTGCTCGTCCTTTCGTGTGGACGGCGCAGTGGGCGTCTTTCCCGAAACGGGGCGGCGCACCGTGGACCATACCGTGGAGGACGATCGTAGTGGGACCATCAAATCTTGGGGCGTTGTTTCCCGAGGCTCGGGATCTTGAAGGCGTGCTCATCCTTTCGTGTGGACGGCGCAGTGGGCGCCTTTCCCGAAGCGGGGCGGCGCACCGTAGACCATACCGTGGAGGACGGTCGTAGTGGGCTCATCAAGTCTGCTGTCAGGAAAATCCCGACAGGTGGTATGGCCATCAAGGGCGTGCGAAGCACAGTCGCGTCGAGAGTCTCGCCTGACGGGACAGTGCTTGTAAAGTGGTCAGAGAGATTTCTTATGGTCCAAGATTGCTCTGCTGACATCACCCGTGCCTTGGATGCCGACTTTGGCGCCGTAGATGCCGCTCTCCCGAGTTCTCCCGAGGAGGCTTCGGGCGAGGCTCGGGCGAATCGGAAACTTGGGCGCCCAGGACGGCACATCCCGAGCTCTCCCGAGGAGGGTCGGGCGAATCGGAGGTTTGGGCGCCGAGGACGCCGCCTCCCGAGCTCTCCGGAGGAGGCTCGGGCGAATCGGAGACTTGGGGCGCCGAGGACGCCGCTCTCCCGAGCTCTCCCGAGGAGGCTCGGGCGAATCGGAGAATTGGGCGCCGAGGACGCCGCCTCCCGAGCTCTCCCGAGGAGGCTCGGGCGAATCGGAGAATGGGGCGCCGAGGACGCCGCCTCCCGAGCTCTCCCGAGGAGGCTCGGGCGAATCGGAGAATGGGGCGCCGAGGACGCCGCTCTCCCGAGCTCTCCCGTGGAGGCTCGGGCGAATCGGAGAATGGGGCGCCGAGGACGCCGCTCTCCCGAGCTCTCCCGAGGAGGCTCGGGCGAATCGGAGAATTGGGCGCCGAGGACGCCGCCTCCCGAGCTCTCCGGAGGAGGCTCGGGCGAATCGGAGACTTGGGGCGCCGAGGACGCCGCTCTCCCGAGCTCTCCCGAGGAGGCTCGGGCGAATCGGAGAATTGGGCGCCGAGGACGCCGCCTCCCGAGCTCTCCCGAGGAGGCTCGGGCGAATCGGAGAATGGGGCGCCGAGGACGCCGCCTCCCGAGCTCTCCCGAGGAGGCTCGGGCGAATCGGAGAATGGGGCGCCGAGGACGCCGCTCTCCCGAGCTCTCCCGTGGAGGCTCGGGCGAATCGGAGAATGGGGCGCCGAGGACGCCGCTCTCCCGAGCTCTCCCGAGGAGGCTCGGGCGAATCGGAGAATTGGGCGCCGAGGACGCCGCCTCCCGAGCTCTCCCGAGGAGGCTCGGGCGAATCGGAGAATGGGGCGCCGAGGACGCCGCTCTCCCGAGCTCTCCCGAGGAGGCTCGGGCGAATCGGAGAATTGGGCGCCGAGGACGCCGCCTCCCGAGCTCTCCCGAGGAGGCTCGGGCGAATCGGAGAATGGGGCGCCGAGGACGCCGCTCTCCCGAGCTCTCCCGAGGAGGCTCGGGCGAATCGGAGAATTGGGCGCCGAGGACGCCGCCTCCCGAGCTCTCCCGAGGAGGCTCGGGCGAATCGGAGAATTGGGCGCCGAGGACGCCGCCTCCCGAGCTCTCCCGAGGAGGCTCGGGCGAATCGGAGAATTGGGCGCCGAGGACGCCGCCTCCCGAGCTCTCCCGAGGAGGCTCGGGCGAATCGGAGAATGGGGCGCCGAGGACGCCGCTCTCCCGAGCTCTCCCGAGGAGGCTCGGGCGAATCGGAGAATTGGGCGCCGAGGACGCCGCCTCCCGAGCTCTCCCGAGGAGGCTCGGGCGAATCGGAGAATGGGGCGCCGAGGACGCCGCCTCCCGAGCTCTCCCGAGGAGGCTCGGGCGAATCGGAGAATGGGGCGCCGAGGACGCCGCTCTCCCGAGCTCTCCCGTGGAGGCTCGGGCGAATCGGAGAATGGGGCGCCGAGGACGCCGCTCTCCCGAGCTCTCCCGAGGAGGCTCGGGCGAATCGGAGAATTGGGCGCCGAGGACGCCGCCTCCCGAGCTCTCCGGAGGAGGCTCGGGCGAATCGGAGACTTGGGGCGCCGAGGACGCCGCTCTCCCGAGCTCTCCCGAGGAGGCTCGGGCGAATCGGAGAATTGGGCGCCGAGGACGCCGCCTCCCGAGCTCTCCCGAGGAGGCTCGGGCGAATCGGAGAATGGGGCGCCGAGGACGCCGCCTCCCGAGCTCTCCCGAGGAGGCTCGGGCGAATCGGAGAATGGGGCGCCGAGGACGCCGCTCTCCCGAGCTCTCCCGTGGAGGCTCGGGCGAATCGGAGAATGGGGCGCCGAGGACGCCGCTCTCCCGAGCTCTCCCGAGGAGGCTCGGGCGAATCGGAGAATTGGGCGCCGAGGACGCCGCCTCCCGAGCTCTCCCGAGGAGGCTCGGGCGAATCGGAGAATGGGGCGCCGAGGACGCCGCTCTCCCGAGCTCTCCCGAGGACTCTCCCGAGGAGGCTCGGGCGAATCGGAGAATTGGGCGCCGAGGACGCCGCCTCCCGAGCTCTCCCGAGGAGGCTCGGGCGAATCGGAGATTTGGGGGGCTCGCCCGAGCTCTCCCGGGGAGGCTCGGGCGAATCGGAGATTTGGGCGCCGAGTGATTTGGACGCCGAGGGTGAGGCTCGCCCGAGCTCTCCCGGGGAGGCTCGGGCGAATCGGAGATTTGGGCCTCTGTAGACGCGGCCTTCGTGGGCTTCGACTGGCCTTACTTGGGCCAGACCAAGTTGGGAATGAGCGTTTTTTGCATGGAAGTTGGGTACCCCTAACTTTGGTAACCGACAGTAGCCCCCGAGCCTGTGGCGGAGTGAAGGCACTCCTCCACAGGTTCACGCCGGTTCTTCCTGTCAAAAAAGATAAAGTGTGGGTTGTTTTTCCGGGGGGTGCGCGCGAGCGCACCCGCCGGGTGTAGCCCCCGAGGCTTTGGAGGGATGATATATCCCTTCAAAGGCTTAGAATCGTGTTTGTTAGTCCTCGGGTGTTTTTTGATTTATTTAGGTGGGTTGTTTCCTTGGAAGCGGAGCCCCCGAGCCTCCCACCGTGTTGGGAGATCATTTGGTGGTCTTTCCAAGGTGCAGGGCAAGTTTCCGAGCCTCCGTTTTCGTATCGGAGATCGATCGGGTTCCTCCCTGTCTTTTTTAATTCGACCTTCACGCTCTTTTTTCGGGAAGAGGAAGGTTTGGTCCTGCTCGACATCCCCGCTGGGGCACGAGTCGGCATTTCCGGTGAGCTACAAACGGGTTGGTCCAAGTGGAGGTCCGTGCCCTATTCGTTAAGGGTCGGCTAGTGGCCTGAGCACACTCCAATTATTTCCCGAGGGTCAGTTAGTGGATGTCGGGTCCCTTCGACGGGTCCCGAGGGCATGATGCCTCCCACGGAGGGATTCCACGTAACCGACTCACTACTGGGACTTGGACACAGCATGGGATGTCCCTTGTGACGTTCCGGGCGTCGGGATACTGGCCGTTTTCGTGACCCATCCGCTAGCTGTCCCTAACTCGATTTCCCTGGGGCGACTGTTCGAGCCTCGGAGGGCCAGTCTTCGATCCCCTGGGAACGTAACGGGCGCCCGAGCCCGGGGTTTCTTCGTTGAGAAAACGTAGGTGGAATCGAAGCGTGCGGTTTGTAATGATTTGGCTCACCTTTTGAGGCGCGAAGCCTGACGGACGCGACGGTTTGGCTCAGTCGAGGCGGTTTGCGTGCGTGGTGATGGCGGGTCTCTTCCAAGCCGAGGTCGAGCTCCCTCCTCTGAACCTGCCGTGAAGAAGAAGCGGGCCATAGTGCCCTTGTAAAAAGTAACCTTTCGGGAGTGGTTTGAAAGGAAACAAACAATATGGCCCTTCGTGGCCTTAACATTTATGTAAATATTTGCATGTAAATATTTGCTGAATGTTTGTTTCACTTTGTTTCGTGCTTTTTTCCTTAGGCATTTTTTCTTGCCGATCCTGCTCCCGGGCCATCGAGCCTCGGGGGACATTTTTCGGGTGTCGTAGCTTTAGTGGCATAGACGCAGCCGACGTCCTAAGAGCTTTGGCAGAAAGAATCTTTTTAGAAAAGAAGCTTAGGTGTTTCCTCCCGAGCTTCCTCCCTTGGCCGAGCGTAGATCTTATAGGTTTTCTTCCGAGTGCGGGTTAGCCTTCGAACACGGAGTGGCGAGGGAAGATGCTGTGGCCCTGGGGCATAAGCGGTCTCCGACTCGACCGGCTCTGTCTTCTGGGGCTTCCCTCATTCTTCGAATTCTATAAGTTCATGCTTGATTTCCGGAAGGAAGCGTGTTTTAGGGAGAAACGAATTCGACAAGTTTTGAAATTTTTGCGTTTCCAAAATTGTCGGATCTCGGGAAAGTCCGGGGTTTCCCCCCTTCCTAGCCCCCGAGGGAGGGTCGGCCTTTCCGTAGGATAGGCCGGGCCTCGCTTTTAGTGCGTGGTGAAATAAAGGCTCATTTCACTTCCGAGTGTAGGCTCGGATTGAAAATCTAAAATCATGTTAAAAAGAGCAGAAGTCGGGTCTTTTCATCGATTTCAAGATGTTCAAAATAGTACAATGCATGGAATCTTAAGGATAGAAGCGACGTAGCTGTTCGATGTTCCAAGCGTTGTTGTAGACCTCGCCGTTCTCGTTCGCGAGCTTGTATGTGCCGGGGCGTTGTACCTCGGCGACGATGAATGGTCCTTCCCACGGTGGAGTGAGCTTGTGGCGCCCTTTGTTGTCCTGCCTGAGCCGTAGCACCAGGTCGCCTACGCTGAAGGTTCGACCTCGGACGCGCCGAGCATGGTACTTGCGTAGGGATTGCAAGTATTTGGCCGAGTGCAGCAGGGCCACGTCCCGAGCTTCGTCGGCTTGGTCCAGCGCGTCTTCCCGAGAAGTTTGATTGCCTTGTTCATCGTAGGCTCGGACTCTCGGGGCGCCGTATTCCAGGTCCGTAGGGAGGACGGCCTCTGCACCGTATACCATGAAGAAGGGCGTGAAGCCCGTGGCTCGGCTTGGCGTAGTCCTTAGACTCCATATTACTGCCGGAAGCTCCGTCAGCCACCTTTTGCCGAATTTATTCAATCGGTTGAATATCCTTGGCTTAAGGCCTTGGAGAACCATGCCATTGGCGCGTTCTACCTGGCCGTTCGTCCTCGGGTGGGCGACGGCTGCCCAGTCCACTCGTATGTGGTACTCATCGCAGAAAGCCAGAAATTTCTTTCCGGTGAACTGCGTGCCGTTGTCCGTGATAATGGAGTTCGGGATGCCGAACCGGTGGACGATGTCGGTGAAGAACAACACCGCCTGAGCCGAGCTGATTTGGGTGATCGGCCGAGCCTCGATCCACTTGGAGAACTTGTCGATGGCGACAAGCAAGTGGGTGAAGCCCCCGGGTGCCTTCTGGAGGGGCCCGACAAGATCTAGTCCCCAAACAGCGAACGGCCAAGTGAGCGGGATCGTCTGGAGGGCTTGAGCCGGTAAGTGAGTCTGCCGAGCATAGTACTGGCACCCTTCGCAGGAGCGTACCACCTCAGTGGCATCGGCCACGGCGGTTGGCCAGTAGAAGCCTTGTCGAAAGGCGTTACCGACCAAGGTCCTCGGCGCTGCGTGGTGACCGCAGGCCCCGGCGTGTATCTCTTCGAGCAGGCGTTTGCCCTGACTGAAAGGGATACAGCGCTGAAGCACGCCAGAGGGACTCCGCCGGTAGAGGCTACCATCGATCATGGTGAAAGACTTGGCTTTGCGAGCCAGTCGTCGTGCTCTGGTCTTGTCCGGGGGCAAAATGCCTCGGACTAGCCAGCTGACCAGCGGCTCGCGCCAGCCTGGTTCGTCGTCATCCATCTCGGCTTCAATCTCCATTGCCTCGGCTTCGTCGCCGTCCTTACCCATGACCTCGGGTGACTCCCCTTTGTCGGAAGGGTCGACAGCCCCCGAGGGATCGGCATTGATCGAGGGCTTGTGGAGGTCGTTGGCGAATACGCCCGTCGGGACCGTGGCCCTTTCGGCTGCAATTTTTGCCAACTCATCGGCCTCCTCGTTGTACCGACGCGCAATGTGGTTGAGCTCGAGGCCGTCGAATTTTTCCTCGAGCAACCGCACCAGCGTGCAGTAGGCGGCCATTCTGGGGTTCTGGCACGTCGACTCCTTCATGACCTGATCCACGACGAGCTGGGAGTCGCCTCGGACCTCGAGGCGTCGGATCCCGAGCTCGATCGCGATGTGGAGACCGTTCACCAGAGCCTCATATTCGGCCACGTTGTTGGAAGCCGTGAAGTGTAGCCGTAGTAGGTACTTGAGCCGGACCCCGAGGGGTGAGATGAAGACGATGCCTGCGCCAGCACCAGTCTTCATCATCGACCCGTCGAAGTTCATGACCCAATATTCCTCTTGGGTCGGGAGTGGCGGTAGTTGTGTCTCGGTCCACTCTGCCACGAAGTCCGCAAGTACCTGGGACTTGATGGCTTTGCGTGGCGCGTAGGTGATGCCGTCACCCATGAGCTCGATGGCCCACTTGGCGATCCTCCCCGTCGTTTCCCGATTTTGGATCACCTCCCCGAGGGGGAAGGACGACACCACGGTCACGGGGTGGGATTCGAAGTAGTGCCGCAACTTGCGTCGGGCAAGGACGATCGCGTACACTAGCTTCTGAATCTGAGGGTAGCGTGTCTTTGTCTCTGACAAGACTTCACTGATGAAGTAGACCGGTCGCTGTACCGGTAAGGCGTGTCCTTCTTCTTGCCGCTCTACGACGATCGCTGCACTCACAACCTGGTTGGTAGCCGCGACATATAGTAAGAAATTTTCCTCCTTCGTAGGAGGCACAAGAACCGGCGCTTTTGAAAGTAGAGCTTTAAGCCTTTCGAGGGCTTCCTGGGCCTCGGCGGTCCAGGTAAAGCGTTCGTTTTTCTTAAGCAACCGATACAAGGGAAGGCCCTTTTCGCCGAGCCTTGAGATGAATCGACTCAAGGCCGCGAGACACCCCATAAGCTTCTGCACGCCCTTCGGGTTTCGGATCGGGCCCATCTGTGTGATGGCCGATATCTTTTCCGGGTTGGCTTCGATGCCACGCTCGGAAACAATGAACCCGAGGAGCATGCCCCGTGGGACCCCGAAAACGCACTTCTCGGGGTTTAGCTTTATGTTTTTCTCTTTAAGGCAGTCGAATGCCTTTTCTAGGTCGGCTACTAAGTCATTCGCCTTCCTAGATTTTATCACTATATCGTCTACGTAAGCCTCAACGGTTCGCCCGATGAGGTCCCCAAAAACTTTGAGCATGCAACGCTGGTAAGTTGCGCCCGCGTTTTTGAGGCCAAATGGCATGGTTACGTAACAATATGTGCCGAAAGGAGTGATGAAAGAGGTCGCTAATTCGTCGGACTCTTTCATCCGGATCTGATGGTAACCGGAATAAGCATCAAGAAAGCAAAGCCGCTCACAGCCAGCAGTAGAATCTACTATTTGGTCAATGCGAGGTAATGGAAATGGATACTTAGGACAAGCTTTATTTAAACTAGTGTAATCGACGCACATTCTCCATTTTCCATTTTTCTTTTTAACCAAAACAGGATTTGCTAACCATTGTGGATGGAAGACCTCCTTGATGAATCCAGCCGCCAAAAGCTTCTGCACCTCCTCCCCGATGGCCCGGCGCTTCTCCTCGTCGAATCGGCGCAGGCGTTGTTTCACCGGCTTGGATCCGGCCTGGATGTCTAAGGAGTGCTCGGCGACCTCCCTCGGGATGCCTGGCATATCCGAGGGGCTCCACGCAAACATGTCGGCGTGTTTGCGGAGGAAGTCGACGAGCACTGCCTCCTATTCTGGGTCGAGGGTGGCGCTGACCTTCAGCGCCCTGCCGTTGGGGGAGTTCGGGTCGAGGAGGACATCCTTCACCCCCTCAGCGGACTTAAAGGTGCCCGTGGCCTTCTTGGGGTCGGGGACCTCTTTTCCTAACCTGTCGAGGTCGGTCATGAGGGCTTCTGACTCCACCAACGCGCCGGCGTACTCGCAGCACTCGACGTCGCACTGGTACGCGTGCTGGTAGGAGGCGCTGATGGTAATCACCCCTTTTGGCCCTGGCATCTTGAGCTTGAGGTAGGCGTAGTTCGGAACTGCCATGAACTTTGCGTAACATGGCCTCCCGAGGATGGCGTGGTAGGTGCCGTGGAAGCCTACCACTTCAAATGTCAGGAGCTCCTTCCTGAAGTTGTCAGGAGTCCCGAAGTAGACGGGCAGATCGATCTGCCCGAGGGGTTGTACGCTCTTTCCGGGCACTATCCCGTGGAATGGGGACGTCGCGGCCCGGAGGAGCGAGCGACTGATCCCCATTAAGTCGAGGGTCTCAGCGTAGAGAATGTTGAGGCCGCTGCCTCCGTCCATGAGGACTTTGGAGAGCCTCGTGTTGCCGACGACGGGATCGACAACAAGTGGGTAGCGTCCCGGCGATGGGACGTAGTCCGGGTGGTCGTCCCGGCTGAAGGTGATAGCGTCGTGGGACCAGTCAAGGAAGCATGGTGTCGCTGGTCCGGCGGAGTAGACCTCCCTGCGCTCGCGCTTTCGCTGCCGCGGCGTAGGGGCGGTCCCGGGCCCCCCGAAGATCATGAGGCATTTGTCGATGGGCGGGAACTCATCGTCCTTCCCGCCCTCGTCCTCCTGATCCTTGGCGGGCTTCTTGCCGGTGTCGTCCTTGAACGGCTGCCGGCTGTAGTGCTTCTGGAGCATCACACACTGTGCGAGTGTGTGATGTACTGGACCCTGGTGATAAGGGCACGGCTTGCTGAGCATGTCGTCGAAGCGGCCTCGAGGGGGTCGTTCCCTCTTGGGTTCGGTGGCCGCCACGAGGGAGTCATCGCGGAGTGGGGCCTTTCCCTTCCCCTTCTTCTTCTTGTTGTTCGGTCCTCGGGAAGAGGTGCCCTCGGGGGCCTCCTCCTTCCGTTTGCCCTTGGGGTCGGAGAAGAGGGCTCCTACCGCCTCATCCCCTGAGGCGAAGCTGGTAGCGATCTTCATGAGTTCAGAGACACTGGTGGGTGTCCGGCGTCCGAGCTCATGAACGAGCTCTTTGCAGGAGGTTCCTGCGGCAAACGCTCCGACGACATCGGAGTCGGCGACCTGGGGCAGCTCGTTGTACTGTTTGGAGAAGCGCCGGATGTAGTCCCGGAGGGACTCGCCCGGTTTCTGCTTGCAGCTGCGGAGGTCCCAGGAGTTACCAGGGCGTACGTACGTGCCCTGGAAGTTTCCTACGAATATCTTGACCAGATCGCTCCAGTCGAAGATCTTTCGTGGGGGAAGGTGTTCCAGCCAAGCTCTTGTGGAATCGGCGAGGAACAAGGGGAGGTTGCGGATGATGATGAGGTCATCTTGCGCGCCGCCAAGTTGGCACGCAAGGCGGTAGTCCGCTAACCAGAGTTCGGGGTTAGTTTCCCCCGAGTACTTGGCTATGTTGGTTGGTTGTCGGAATCGGGACGGGAACTTGGCCCTCTGGATGGCCTCGCTGAAGACGCGTGGTCCCGAGGGCTCGGGTGAGGGTTCACGATCCTCATCCGAGTCGTAGCGCCCGCCCCGATGGACGTTGTAGCCGCGCGCGGCTCCGTCAGTCTTTCGCCGACCGCGGGCTTGTAGGATGGCTCAGACGTCGACGTCCTTGCCAAGCCGTTGGTGGACTGGCGGAGCCCTTGGAGCCTCGGGTCGAACCGAGGCTTCGCGCTTGTGACGTGCTATGCCACCATGCTGGTGACTTTCGGCGCCATGGTGTCGCGACGCTGAACTTTCCGCCTGGAGGACGGCGGCATCCTCCAGGAGGTCTTTGAGCTGATTCCTGAGCTGTCGCGCCTCCTCGGAGGAGGGCTCAGGTATACTTCGGAGTAGCATGGCTGCTTCCGCGAGCTTTCGGCTTGCTCGGGGGGCGACCCCTGGTGTCTCGGCCCTGTCGTCAGCGATGATTCGGGCCTGGACATCTCGGGCTCGACGCCGAGCTACTCCTCCATCGGTTTGCCGCTCGCCAAGCTCCAGCGTAGTTCGCAGCTGGGTGAGGCGCAATCGGTCCTCGTCCATCCGTGCCTCAAGCTCCCGGAGCTGCTCTAGCTCCGGGGTTTGAGGTGCGGAGCGAGAGCTTCCTGCCCCCTGACCCAGCGGCGGGGCTGACCGCGAGGGCTTCGGGGCCGCTGGAGGGGGCGTGACTTGTTCGTGCTGGGGGTGTGACGGAGGGGGTATGTCGTCGTCGCCCCCCGAGTGGACATCCTCTACTCGCCCCTCATCAGGGTGCATCAAGTTGTAGCACTCCCGAGAGGGGTCGATGTAGGTCCACTGTGAGCAGGGGACGACGCTCGGTGCGTTCTCCCCCGAGTCGTTGGTGTGGGCGGCGTTGTCCACATTTGCCCAGAATTTGTCATCATCGTCGCTGTAGCTGCGACGAGGCGAGTTCCGGTCATAACGATTCCCCCCCTCCGAGCGTTGTCGAGGGGTGAGGTTGGCGGTGGTGTCTGTTTCCCCACCGCCGTGCGTCCTGGCACTTTCCCCAGGGGATGGCGGTGAGGATGCCACGTGGTCTCCCACGGGGCTGTCTTGGCGCTCGAGGCGCTGGACCGGAGTGTCTGACAGTTCGTGCAATAATGCATGAACTGCACACACGTGAGCGTCCATGGCGCTCTGAAGCCCAAAGAAGGACGACGGCGCCGTTCTCCTCTGCCGGTGAGGGCGGAGAGAAAAATCGGCTGACGTCGTGTTTCCGCCCTCGCCCGTCCCTCGGGTGGTAAGCGGATGCGTGACCGCTGGTGCCGGAGATTCCGGGATCGCGGTCGGCGCAGTATTGGCTACGCCCGTTGGAGTTGCCTGGTGAGTCGCATCTCCCGCGGCGGGAGGCTGGTTGGCACCACTGCGCCTCCCCCTCCTGATTCGCCGAGGGCGGCGTGCAACGTTTCCCCCGTCCTCCGAGGCGGGCGGAAGCGTGGCGGGGGTCCTTTCTCCGGCCGTCTGCGGGGCCAGAGTCGGGACGACCGTGACACGGCGCCCGGTCGGGCGCAGGTTCATCTCGAGCCCATGGCCAGTGGCCATGAACTCGAGAGTCCCGAACCGGAGTTCCGTGCCAGCGGGAAGCGTGGTGGAGCTGGTTGCCATCCGAAACCTACGTCAACGCGCAAAAGGCCCCTACCTGGCGCGCCAACTGTCGGTGCTAATTTTGGCGAGGCTAACACCGGCTAGTAAATATGTGATTTGCGGTTGAGGCTACGGATGGTGTGCAAGGGGGAACACGGGGATTATACTGGTTCAGGCCGAGCAAGCCCTACGTCCAGTGGAGAGGAGAGTCGTGTTGCCTTGCACCGGGGTGCTTGTAGTAGGGGGTTACAAGCTAGGCGAGAGAGGGAAGAGCTCCCAGGTCTCTTGTGAGTGTCTAAGTGTTTACAAGTCGTTTGCTGTGGGCGAGAACTTGGAACTTCTCCGTCCGTTCGTTCGTTCGTCTCCCTGTCCTCTTTCTAAAGCTGGTCTCTGCCCTCCCTTTTATAGCCGCAAGGGAGAGGCAAAGGCGGCTACGATGCTACCTATTAAAATAGTGAGGAGTTGCCGTTCCCGTTTGACTAGCTTCTGCCTTTTCTCCGTGTCTCCGGGGTATGGGTATGGCTATCTTGGTTTGCGAGTTCCAAGGTAGAAACAGTCGTCTGACTATATCGTCAGCTCTTTGGGTCTTCTGGATATGGCCGCCGTGGTCCGCACGACTTTGGTGAGTTCACACCTGCCGGCTATCCTTCCGTACGATGTGACAAGAGGGAGAGTCACCTTGGGGCGTTGTTTCCCGAGGCTCGGGATCCTGAAGGCGTGCTCGTCCTTTCGTGTGGACGGCGCAGTGGGCGTCTTTCCCGAAACGGGGCGGCGCACCGTAGACCATACCGTGGAGGACGGTCGTAGTGGGCTCATCAAATCTGCTGTCAGGGAAATCCCGACAGGTGGTATGGCCATCAGGAGCGTGCGAAGCACAGTCGCGTCGAGAGTCTCGCCTGACGGGACAGTGCTTGTAAAGTGGTCAGAGAGATTTCTTGTGGTCCAAGATTGCTCCGCTGACATCACCCGTGCCTTGGATGCCGACTTTGGCGCCGTGGATGCCGCTCTCCCGAGTTCTCCCGAGGAGGCTTCGGGCGAGGCTCGGGCGAATCGGAGACTTGGGCGCCCAGGACACCACCTCCCGAGCTCTCCCGAGGAGGGTCGGGCCAATCGGAGGTTTGGGCGCCGAGGACGAGACGCCGCTTTCCCGCCCGAGCTCTCCCGAGGAGGCTCGGGCGAATCGGAGACTTGGGCGCCGACGACGCCGCTCTCCCGAGCTATCCCGAGGAGGCTCGGGCAAATCGGAGAATTGGGTCGCCGAGGACGCCGCTCTCCCGAGCTCTCCTGAGGAGGCTCGGGCGAATCGGAGACTTGGGCGCCGAGGGTCGGGCGAATCGGAGAATTGGGCGCCGAGGCCGCCTCCCGAGCTCTCCTGAGGAGGCTCGGGCGAATCGGAGAATTGGGCGCCGAGGACGCCGCTCTCCCGAGCTCTCCCGAGGAGGCTCGGGCGAATCGGAGACTTGGGCGCCGAGGACGCCGCCTCCCGAGCTCTCCTGAGGAGGCTCGGGCGAATCGGAGAATTGGGCGCCGAGGACGCCGCTCTCCTGAGCTCTCCCGAGGAGGCTCGGGCGAATCGGAGACTTGGGCGCCGAGGACGCCGCCTCCCGAGCTCTCCTGAGGAGGCTCGGGCGAATCGGAGAATTGGGCGCCGAGGACGCCGCTCTCCCGAGCTCTCCCGAGGAGGCTGTCATTAGTGGAATGATGTCGTGGGGCTCTGTAGACGCGGCCTTCGTGGGCTTCCACTGGCCTTACTTGGGCCAGGCCAAGTTGGGAATGAGCTTTTTTCATGGAAGTTGGGTACCCCTAACTTTGGTAACCGACAGAAGGGATGACAGTCTTCTTGAGCTTCTTCTTGGTCTTCTTTGCTTCAACTGTAGAGGGAAAATCCTTGGGTGAGATTCTTCAATTTTTCCATTCATGGACCTTTCATCCCTCAAGCTAATAGACCTTCATCTTGTCAAAGCGCTTTCTTGTGGAGAATGGGAGGAATATGTTAGCTGGGATCCAAACACCCTACACTGATTTTGAGCTGCTTAAAACGTTAGCTGACTATTCTTTTGCCAGTGTTAAAGAATAACCTAGTCCAGTCAAACAGACCGAAAGCCAGTAGTGGTGTTTGGATGATCTATGCTCTCCTGCCTAGTGGTTTCCATGCCATTTCCAAAGGGATTAGTAGTTTGAACTTGCAAAACTCACATCGAAACCAAACATTCACACAAAGGGCGTTGTGCCATAGATGAGTCTCCACTATTAATAATGCAAGGTTTAGGTGTAACTTGTTTCATACCTTGGGAAGTGGCATGTTAACTAGTAGTGTATAAGAATCTTGGCTGGAAGGGTGATCCTTTAGTGAGTCTAAGTTTGGAGTTATATATCTCAAGAGCTTAAATGTCTACCATTGGAGGCTTCCATTCAGATGTAGTGTGATTTGCCCTATTCCAATTACCACATCTCCTTGGGATATGGTTTCCCTTACCTCATCCAAGGTGGAAAGCCATGCAACTTAAAGCACTTCTTTGTTTCATATCCCACGTAGTCACAATGGTCAATTCATTCCTTATCCTACTTGGATAACCGCTTTTGAGATGTCTCAGCCTAGTCTCTTCCACGATAATGCTTGAAATTATGCGACTATGGACTAGTCATTCAGAGTTAGATAAGACAAGCTAGCAACGAAGGCCAAACACTTGATTCAAACCATCAAGGAATAATTTTCTCACAAATGGTTTGAACCCTGTATGATGAATAATCATGTCCTTCTTACCATTGGGTTCAAATGGATGATAGTGATGTAAATCTTTATAGATTTTTTCATCTCATCAACATATTCAACATATACTTATAGCTTTGTTTTAAATTTGTCAACTCATGCATAATTTAGATAGCTTGAATGTTATTTGATTTTTTCCCACAAACTAGTTCTCTAAGGTTGAATATTCTTGTGTGACTGTGGCCATAACCCCAGCATGCTCCTAAATTGTTGGTTCCATGCTTCTCAACAACCACCCGCACTTTATAATTAATTTCTTAGCTTGAACACCAATTTCCGCATTATTACCACCTTCATTGATAACTAACTGACCCTCATGTACGTGAGAGCTCATGATTAGATGGGCACGATGAGCCCAACCCATTGACAATGCAACAACAAAATTCAGAGGTTTCGAGAGGCTGTTTATTCTTTCATTCTGTTTAAATATGTGGATTCGTAGAGGATGGTGCTTATAATCACCTTTCACATTCTTGATTGGCCTGTTTGGTTCGTGCCGCGTTTGCTACATTAAGCCTTTGATAAAGTGTGGCTGCCACAAAAAGTTTCGCAAGTGAAGCAGTGAATCAAATAGGTGCACAAAAAATTTTGGCTAAAAATGAGTGTATGACGTGGGATAGAGTGCTAAAAAAGTGTGACACGCCGTAGTTATAGCAGCGAACCAAACAACTAACAGAAAAACTACGACATGACTGATCACGAACCGAACAAACCTTTATGTATCATGAAAGAAGTGGATCAATACCCAACATTGTTTACAATCTTCCCTATCAATTTTCTCTTTTTATGTTTCAGTCCCTACATAATTACAACAAATTTGCTGTATTAGCAACTTTCGTGCTGTGGCCTGTGGATATTAATACTCCTTTTTTCAGTGTTTCATTTGATCACTCCGTCCTGGCTGACTTTTTCGTCAGAACAAGTCGGCATAGAGAGTTTTCTACGTGATCTGCGATGGCGATGATGGTGATGATTAGGGTTCTCGTAGTCTCAGGAACATCCCGCGCAGGGCTGTCCTTTGCCTGCGTCGAACAAAACAGGCCGGCGTCGAACTGTTCTCTGCAACGAACTAAACAGGCCGGCGTCGCGACGAATGGAAACCCCAAAAAGCAACAGCGCGGCAGCATCTCCTTTGCCTGCGATTGCACCAAACGCTAGCCGTTTGCTGTCGAGCGGGGAGAGCCAGTGCCCAGCAGTTGCAGGTGCAGATGCAGATGCCGCCACGCGGCACGCCCAGACCAGGTGAGCCCGCCCAGACCAGGGGTGTGTTGCCATCTGTAATTCTACACTGTAGCACGTTTATTTATATTTAATAATTTTTGTTTAATTATAGCTTAAGTAGGTTTAAAAAATTTGTCTCATGATGTACATACAAAAAGTATAAATATACAAATATTTTATCTATATTTAATAGTTTATACATGTGTCATAATATTAATATAATTAGTTAGTTATAATTTACAGTAAATCTAAACAGCATCAGGTGAGCAAGAAGCTCCATCACGTGTGGCTCGAACCTGTCGCGCTTCGATTTGCGATCTCCCCTCTGGCACGTACGGGGCCCAACGACAGAGCCCCCGTGGTTGGCGCTCGCTGGCGTTCGAGGTGCTGATCCGTCCTGTCGGTCGACGTCGAGAGGCCCCCTCGTGACCACCTTTCACTTCCATCCGTCATACCCTGTCGGCTGGGGCCACGGGACTCCAGCGCCAAGCAAGGCAAGCAAGGCCCTGTTTCCTCGCAACCACCGCGTCGCGCGTCGCCGCGGGGTCTGGGTGATTCTCACATCTCTGGGGTGCTACTAGCCTCCTACGGTCATGTTCTCTTTCTCGTCACATCGATTATATTTTACGTCTACATAAAACACTAAATAAAGTAACAACAGCTACATATTTATATATTTTATCTGGCTAACTCGAGATAAATCTTTTAAATCTATTTAGATTATGATTAAATAAAAGTTATCAAATACAAATGAAAATACTATAATGTACCTGGTTTCCATTACTGCTAACCGAACAAGTCCTAGACCCCAATATTTGGCATCAACCGAAGGAGCACATGTGGACCTTTTCTTGAGGAGTACTACGGGGCATTACTATAACCTAAACTGGCAGTATAGTTGAGCAAGTGAAAATAGAAACAATTAGACTGTCTCCAACAGCCGATTGCTAAAACCACAACCCATTCTACCATTTAGGTTCTGCACCGGAGATGGGTCACCGACCCAAATTCTTGCCTCTCCAACAGAAAAGGAAATGGATCCTGTGCCGAGACGCCTCCGCCCCCGTCGTCCTCGTTGGGCCCATGTCGTCGTCCTTGTGAGGCCCCCTCGCCGGCGAGCTTCCTCCCCTTGTGCGGCCTCCTTCCCTCCCTTTGGTGCTCCCCGCCTCGCCGTCGTCATCGGCACCCTCGCCGGTGAGCTGCGTCGCCTCCCTCCGTCCCTTTCAGATTCGGTGAGGCAGCTTCGCCGGCGGCCCCGGAGGTGCTCCCCCGCCTTGCTTCCCGCTTCGCCGTCGTCGTTGGGCCTCCTCACCTGCGAGCTCCCTCCCCAGCCTCCCTCCCTTCCTTCGACGCTCCCTCTCACGGCGCGGCCCGCCTCCCTTCCCGCCTCGCCGTCGTCGTCGGGCTGCCCTCCCCGGTGAGCTTCCTCCCCTGCACAGCTTCCCTTCCTCCCTCCCAGATCCCGTCACCGGCTGCTCCACCATGGCGATCTCGTCCACCCAGCACCCCGGCCCCACCACTGCGAGCGCCGAGTGCTTTGCGTCTCGCAGAGAAGAAGACGCAAATATGCGCCTCGGTTGGCCTCCTACCCCAAAATGTATACTGGCTTTGCATCTTCCGTTAGAGGCAGTTTTCATGACCCATTTGCACTGTGTACTATCCATTTTAGGTTTTGCATGAGCTGTTGGAGACAGCCTTATCAACGCAAAGACAAAATTGTGTCATAGTCTAAAGTTCTTTCCCTAGCGCGCTAAGGCTATCCGCACTCGTCGTACTCTAAATTCATCATCTAAAAGAAATATTCCGTCCTGGTCATTGAGATTCTCTCATCTATATCACTTTCTCCCGCACCCATCCATACTCTATATCATCCTCTATCCACATTGGGGTTCACATGTCTGTAAAAAAAATTATCTAAATATATCCATGTGAGATCTTGTTTTAAATGATTTATTGAAACAAATTTAATGGTGTAATCGAAATTTAATTTGAGATTATGGTTTGTGAGTTATAGTATTTTTTAGTTACTAAAAATATTGGGGCCCGCTGGTACTGTACTCACCTCTCTCCTCTCTCTCCCACGCTGCTGCGCTCTCTGTCTCCCACGATGCGCTCGTGGTGGGCCGGCCTGCGGTACCGGAATCACTGGACAGCGCTGTCTGTAGCGTATACGCGCTGATAGCGTCTCTTTTTAGCGTACGCAGTGCAGCCCACTTTTTACGCTATACTCGCTCCGTCACTAAAAAAAGTATTATTCTCGCTTCTCGAGAAATATCTTTATTAAATTTATATTAAAAAATATAAATATTTATAATATATAATTAGTATCATTGAATAGATCTTTGAGTCTAGTTTTTTAACAAATTTATTTGGAGATATAAATGTTGCACGTATTTTCTATAAATCTAGTCAAACTATCGGTATGAACACTCAAAACGTCGCTTTTTTGGGACAAAGAGAGTATGTTCCTTCAGGTTTGCTTTACAGCACCCAGTGCAGTCAGCCTAAGCGAACAGAACCATGGAAAGATACTAAGAGTGCATTTTGAACCAATCAGGTGACACACTGAGCGTGAGACTGTGAGTGGTTCGAGCATGGTAGTGGTAGTTGCATTGCCTACCATCCTCGTCCACCACATGGATTATGTTCGATCCGGCGTCAAATCATCAGGTCGATCGCATGAGATAGTAAGCTTTCTTGTGCGACGTCGACGTTGTCCCCATGTCACACGGAGAGACTTGCTGGTGGACAATATATAAGCACGTCATGAGCACGATTCCTGGTATGGACACCCATGGTATAACTCGTGCTAGATATGCATGCGATCACGTTGTGAGTGTGACAGATTAACGAAATACAAACAACGACTAGATCAGTATTGAATTTGAGAGTCAACACTCAATCATTTTTACACCGTCTCAAGCTCGTTATATATTAATATTATATTGATAAATCTGTTGTGACTTCTGGTTTGTTAGTGTGGTCCGGCCTCTTGTTCGGTAGTGTGGTGCGGTGCAACGGCAGGAGAGAGTTCGGTGCGGAATTGAATGACCTGAGAGGTACAGTCTATAGAAAACTGGTGGGTAATTTTATTATCCGATGTGTGTATAGTGACTATTGACTAATTTGGTCGTCTTTTAGGAACCTGTGTACAGCTCAAAAAGGTTCGTATATATAGAGTGGATTATTGTTAGATATTTTCACAAACAGAAAATCTATAGATGGTAACTCCACAATCTATATAGTGGAAACTAACGTGGCCGCACATAGCCCTATCTGGCTACGCTATAGGTTTTGTTGAGCCAATGTTAAAGATAACAAAGGATCCAAATGATCGGGCGCGCTATTATAAAATAGGATCAGTCACCCTAGTATATTTGCAAGGTCATTGGCGGTTATTTCTACTAGGAAGACGATCAGCGAGGAGGGTGTTCGGTTTTTTTTCTATTTCAGCAACAGAAAAAGTCTATATAACCCCTCAACTATTGATGGTGGACTACTTGTAACAACTCAGGTTTTCTGATAATAAAAAATACGAGCTTTTTAAAATTTTTCTTGCAATAAGTGCGTAGCATGTATAATCCACCGTTGCATTCATATAGAATTGAGTGTAGAAGATTGTTGGAGTTCCTTAGTCGGTCTAGAGTTTTGCGTCGGAGTGCACAAGTCCATAGCAATCTTCTTTCATCCCTTGCGGGACTATCTCCAACTTCCATGTAATTTTCCTCGGGCCCCGTTTGTATAATTCTCTCAATACCTCCAAGACTACCAAATTAACGAACCATAGAAAATCATGAAAGGAAAAGACCTTTTTCCTTTTACTCTCCATATTGAATTTCCGACAAACACTCTCGTGAATCGTCGGGTCCTTTTTGCCTTTTCTCCAACTATTTTGAACCACCTCCAAATCCCTCTAAATAGAAAAAGGAAAAATCCTTTTCTCTTCCTTCCTACGGCTTAGCGGGCCTGCCAGCCCTTTACCTCACCCAGCGCATCAGGCCGGCCCGCACCTACACCCCTCGGCCCAGGCAGCCGGCCCACCTAGCAGCCCACTCAGCCGCGCCCCTCGCAACCCTGCGGCGGGCGCTCCACACCCTGGGAGCCGCCGCCGCCGCCAGGCGCATTCGCGTCGCGTGCACGCACTGACGGCGCCGCGACCTTCCTCCTCGCGCGATGCCTGCCACGTGCTGCCGAACACGGAGCCCAAAGATCAACGCCGTCCACACCCTCGAAGCCCTAGACACGACGCCCTATAAAACGCACGCGCAGCCGCACTGTTCATCTTCCTCCCCGCCGCCGCCTTCTCGGTTCCTCCCCATGGCCGCCGGCGCTCTGCTCCACCTGCTGCTCGCGGTTGCACACGGCATCGCTCCGCCAACGCCGCTCACCGGACCGCCACCACGCCGCCTCGTCTCGGCCCTGCCCACCTCGACGTCACAGCAGCCGACCGCACCTCCCCCATGGCGAGCCCCGCAGGCTCGTCTTGCCGTGACGCCATCCGCAGGACCGTGCCCCATGTCCAGCCCCGTCACCCGTACCCGCGCCTCATCCTCGCCACAGTTGTGCGACCCCAACATTGATCGGCCGCGACCTCGACGCCGTGCATCGCCCGGCAGGCAGAACCACCCACCTCGCCCGCACAGGTGCGGCGCAGCTGCAGCGGCCACCACGCCGTTTGCCACGGCGAGCAGCCGGCCACTGGTCACTGCCTCGACGCCCCAGCTGCCGTCCTCGCCGGCCGCGACACACCACCCAACGAGCCGCAGCAGCCGCGACATCGGCGTTCGCGACGTCGAACGCCACGTCCTCAACCTCGACACCCGACGCGCCGTACCAAACGCCGCGCTCCTCCTCGCGACGGAGCACCTCCTACTCATGCTCATCACGGGAACGACGACGCCGTGCTGCTCCATCGTCCGACGCCTACTGCTCGACCCCGACGTGCACATCCGCTCCCAGCCTCTCCTCGGTCGCCGTTCTGCCGATGCCGAGCTTACACCACCGTGTTGACCGCGCACACCGCGCGCGCTCCTCGCTCGGCCTCGACATGCCGCGACCCCGCCGCGCCGCGCCACGCCGTTGCCGCATCGACCACGGCTACCACCAAAAGCAGCAGCACCAGGGCGCCTCGTCCATGCGCCGCCGCCGGGAAACACAGCAGCTGTGACGCTACCACCACGGCGGCCGAACCCTGTAATACCTCTGGTATTACAATTCAATTAATCTGCCATGTCATCATATTTAAATTTAAGCATCTGCATATGATTGAGCTTAGGGCCTAGAGTGAGTTGATTTCAGCTAAGTATTTATTGTGTAATTAAGTCCTTAATCAAAAATCAAAAATGAAATTAAATAGAAATCAAATTAAACCCCAAAGTTGACCTAAAAACCCAATTCAAAATATATATGGAATATGAGAAAAGTGTTTTAATAACAGTTGTAGAGTTTTAAAAATGGAACAACTTTTATTTTTGGATATTTTGAAGTTATATTATAAAAATTCAAATTAAACTCAAATTACTATATTGAAATTTACATTTGAAACTTTAATTTTAAAAAATATTAAGAATCTTCAAAAACTTCCTAAATAGAAGTTGTCAAGCTCTCTGAGTAGGATAACTTTCATGTTTACCAATTTTCAAGTTGTTGAGAAAAATCAAAAGTAATTTTAAAAATTCAGTTTGAAATTCAAAACCTAATTCTACCCCTTTTTGTATAAATTCAAATTGGTGCAGAATTTGAACATGGTGTAAAAAGCAAAGATGTTCTACATAAAATTTGGCACAACTTTTATTTTGGGAGCACCTACTGTAGCTGCATGGTTTGGGAGGAATTTCAAATCTCTAACTGTTGACCCCACTGCCTGCTACAGTACCGGGGGGCCCCCCCCTGTTCCGGCCGCGTGGCCGCGCGTACGCGCGCGTGCCGCGCCGCACGCCGGCAACGTCCGGCCGGGGCATGGCTCCGTCGCCATCAACCCACGACCGCCTGAGGGCCCCGGGACCCCTCCCGACCTTATCCCCGCGTTTCGTCGGCTTAAAAGCGACGGCCGCGTCCATTCTTCTCACCCGCTCCCATTCGGTCGCCAGCCAAAATTGCCGCCGCTCCGATCATCTCCACCTCTCCCCTCGTGCAGTAGTCTGATTAGGTTCCTTGCGCGTCTTCTGGACCGCTTGTGGTGGTAGTTTGTGGTCGGAGTGCGCCGCTCGTTCGCTTTTCTTCCTCCGCTCCGGCCGAACGCCGCCGCGGCCGGCATCAGCGCGGCTAACCCGTCCCGGTGAGCTCCCTCTCCGTTTCGGCTTGTGTTTTGTGCTCCTTCCAGTGTTGTGATACTCACATTCCCGAGGGTTCTGTGTTTGGGGTCTTAGGTACCTCGGAACAGGACCTCGCCGTGGAATCCGCACCGTCCCGTCAACCTTCGTCGCCGTTCTCGTCTACCCGGACCGTCATAGTCCGAGTCTCCTGGCCAAAACAAACCGTGGTGAGCCCCTGAAGCCTTAACACGATCCATCTCGGTCGATTATAGCTTGAGCTCGCCGGCGTGTGGCTTGCCGCCGCCGCCGAGCCGCCATTTTTCCCGACGAGCTCGCCAGAGGCGGTAGGGCATAAGATGTGCTGGTAGGGTGGTCGGCTAGGGTCTGAGAGTGTCGTAGTGTCGATAGAGTTCACCGTTGGGGTCGCCGGCGGCGAAGCCCGCGCCGTGCCGTTCGCGCGCGCGCGGGAGCGTTCGACCGGAGGTCGGGGACGACCCTGACAGGGGTGGCCCGCCTGTCAGCGGCCGAGAGCGAGAGAGCGCACGCGCGCGGGGCTGACGGCTGGGACCCCTCTGTCAGCGGCCGATCCGGGGCGAGCGCGCGGGCGAGTGCGCGAGCGCGCGCGGCTGGGCCGTGCTGGGCCGGTGCGTGGTTGCGGGCCGCCTCGGTGGCGCGCGCACGCGGCCGCGGCCTGCGCTGTTGGGCCTTAGTGGGCCGAATGGCCGTTTCTTTTTTCCAGCGATTTTCTAATTGCTTTTTCATTTTAATTAAAATGAATAGTGTTAAGTTTTGATATTTTTGTATGGATTAATTTACTGCACCAAAGGTATGAAAATATTTCTAGATACTCTCTGTGATGTGTAGAATTTAATAAAATTATTAAATACAGGATTTAGGTGTTTTCTGTATTAATTAAAAATCAGCACATTAAATGTTTAAAGGAACTTTGATGATTTTTAATAATTTCTGTGATGTTCCAAAAATCATGAAATTTATTGTGTCACTGTTTGGTACTAAAATCTATCTGTTGGTGCTTTTTGACATCAAATGGAAATAGTTAAATATTTATTAAATTGTATGTTAGTTTAAATGATAATATTAGGAATAATAAATGGAATGATTATTGATTGGTGTGATTTTTGGATTGATTGAGATTCTAGGTCAATCACCTTTATGACCTAGGGCAGTATGAATTAGATTATTCATGTCTAACTAAGATAGGGTCATATACACATGTGTAGTTTATTTATTATTAAATTTCGTCTGTCATTTCATGTGCATCACATTCATACATTCATTCATTACAAACGTGTAGTGACCGAAAATCCGGAGGTAAAGTCTGAGGGTCCATCTGAGGAGACTACTCAGGAAGTTATACAAGGATTTGATATTTGTGGAACTGACCCGGATCCGACACTCTACGCAATTCAAGGCAAGCCCCGGTGCATTCAGCCCCTCCTTGTTATTTAAATTATTTATCACTTGAGTTAATCTACTGCATTAGGTTATTAGGAGTTGAGTGATAACCTATTGATGTATTACCTTTCCTTGACCACATATTATACCTAAGACCCTGATTTATTTAAAGGTATTAAAAAAATGCTTAGTCATGCTTAATGATAGAATTGCAAAAATGCTATTTTGAAAACTGTGATAATATGAAACAAATGAATCACTTTATGGGATTGGTTATGTCCTTGTTGGTTGGCAGTGTGCCTAGCTAGTTCATTGTCAACCACATGAATGGGTTGTTCCGTTTGGTCGACCATCTGTTGGGTTAGAGTCCCAGCGATCCTCACCATCGGAAAGGGATGTGAAAACCGGGTAGTTACCAGTGTACTTGGGTTAGAGTCCCAATGCATGGTTTCTGACGGAAAAATATTAGGGACCGTTCGTTGTCAGGCCTGCTGTGATCAAGACTTTGCAACTAGCCACATACTACGGAAAGCCTCTGACTCCGGTGGCTCTACTGCTGGAACCGACAACCACGCACTGGGAGTGGAGAGATGGCGAGAGTAGCGTGTACCCTCGTGGCCGTCGTGCCTGGAGATGAGAGGAGTACTGTGCTCTCGGGTGGCGCAGGACCGGTTCCGGGGTATGAAAAACCGTGGTAGGCGGGGTTGGCGTATGCAAGCTTAAGTGCTACATACGCAGTGTGGATAGGGATCCCTAGCTGGGTATTAATCGATTCGAATCGTCGTTGCTCCTCGGATATGGAGACTTGATCCTCACCCCTACATCGGAAAGTGGTTCGGAACTAGGATTGTTTTTGAATGGACTAAGTAAACGAAAGAATGTTGATATATGAGAAAGTATTTGGAGAAATGGATAATGATGAATAGTATTATTGAAATAAAATATTGATTTAGGATTAGTAATGCCTTTCCGCAAAAATTCTTGAACTCTTGCTAAGCCTTACCTTGACTCCCCTTAGCCTGCATTCCTGAGTCTAATCTTACACCTTTAGTCGGGTAAGTCTTGCGGAGTACCCCATGTACTCAGGGTTTGTTAACCCCGTTGCAGGAGGGCAGCAGGAGACTGACGTTTTTCTCACTCCGTGCTGCGTCACCATCGTCCAGGAGAGTGAAGAAGACTAAGGTTAAACCCTTGGGCAGGGTTCGTGTAATATTTAACTATCTGTCGTACTGTTGTTCCAAACTCTACTGCTACTCTTTTATATTTGTGGTCTGTAATAACTGCACTTAATTTTATTCGAACACTGGTCTGTAATATTAAGTACTATTTACTCTTCCGCAAATTCTACTCTGATGTATTTTGTTATGAAATGTTGTAACTCTGTAATGGCTTTGCAATGGGATCCTGTCGGAGATGACGGGTGCTTATGTAGCCTGGCAGAGCCCGCTTAGGTCATATGGAACACAGGTCCGGCTGTCAGATGTCATTAGTGACTTTGACAGGTGCCTGTGGGCCACGTAATTTAGGCGGTTCTGTTACAAACCCGCAGCACCACCTTGCTGGAACTGTTCAATGGTGAGCACCGAAACCCAAAAGCACTGTCCCTTCCCTCTCAAAGATGTTGCCACCAACCTTGCTGAAATCGGCCTTTGTGCCGCTTGTTTCACGCCTTGCAGGGGAGCCGAAGAACGTGCGGCGACGTGTGACGAACCCGACGGCCTCCCTTTTTCCTTGCTGCCCTTGGCCATGACGGCGTCCCGGCCACCTTTCCGCCAAGCCGAACCGAACCCGACACCGTTGATGCCCCGGATGTCGTACCCCTGTTGCCGTGACCTCACAGGTGAGCTCTGCCTCGACATCGCTGGTAGGCGGCGCCACCTCGCTAGACCCGCCAATTGAGCCATGGCGTCCCGCACTAGTGGATGCGTAGGCTGAGCCCCTCTTGGCTCAGGACACTCGCACACACGGCACGAGACCTCTTCAGCCAAATCGAACCACTGGCGTTCCAAGAACGCCGGCGTGGCCAAGGACCACCCAAACCACCACCATGATTGCGATTCGGTTTTACCCTGTGCACTTGGACTCCGAGACCACTCTACTCAAGTCGCCGATGGACACGACGGACGCCGATCGAGAAGGGAGAAGATCTCTGGGAGTTCTGCCTGGTCGCCCCGACGCGCACCGACGCCCCGTCCGAGCTTCACCTTAGCTACCGTCACACCGTGATTCGCCCTGCCCGCGCACACCGTTGGAACCCAGACACATCCCGACACCTCCTAGAAACTTGCAGCCACCTTCGGCCAGCATCTAGCCACTCTAGCCAGCCTCGGCCAGTCACCAGCCCCGCCCGGCCAGCCGTGGCTAGCCGCGACCAGCCTACAGCAGGCCACAGCCAGCCATGACCAGCCAGCAGTAGGCCACGACCGGCCAGCAGCCGGCCACGACTAGCCGCAGCAAGCCATAGCAGGCCAGGAGGTACCAGCAGCTGGCCAAGAGGAGCCAGGACATGTAGCAGTAAGCCTCGCCACTTTTCTTTGACGCTGACCCTGTCTGGCCTTCGGGTCGTAGCTCCGTTGCTAGATCTCGAGGCTCCGTAGATGATGTTGGACTGTTGGGAAGCCAAGTGATATACGACGCTGGACTATTGAAGAAACTTTTTCCTTACTTTCTATACTCCTGCCCTCCATATTGTATACCTATCCTTATAATCCGTCTGCTCATATCTCTGTTGTACCCTATCTTTACGATCTGTCTGTACATGTATCTGTTGCACCCTATTCTCACGATCTATCTATATCTGTATTTGTAATACAGGATCCATCCATCATAATGCTATGGAAATGTGCTACTCTACTAGTTTGTCGAGTCATTTTGTCTTATGGTCGTGTCGTTGTATCTTTTTGCTAGTTGTTCTTGTTGTCTGCCTGTGTGCCGTGCCTTCGAGCCGGCTGAGGGATCGTACCTCGTTCGGACGTTGCGATCGCGGGAACATTCCTGCCATGACCGTAATGCCGGGTGTAACTCGACCTCTCGTTGGTGTAGCTTGTGGCCGCGAGCATGCCTCGCCATGACCATGAAGCTATACCCCGTGCGCTGTTCTTTGATTCTTCGTGTCCAAGCCCTCGTATGCTTGTACCCTGTGTGACCGCTGCATTTCTTCGATTCTGCGGTGACAACCGCACCGCTACAAATCTGAGAGATGACTTAGTGCCAGTGCACCCAGGTCGTGGTACCCTACGAGTGATTTGCGCACTTGCGTCTTTTACAAGTCGCTCTCTTCTGACGCCCCGTCTATTCCGTGGCGTGTGCGATGGAAGAAGTGGACCGCCGCTTTATGCTGTTTCTCGCTAGTCGTTCCCGTATAGCCCGCTCTGTTCGATCCCGTCTTATCCATGGCGAATGGATCAAAGATCGGACTAACCCTTTTTAGTTAGCGAAGCTATGGTTTATATCAAGATCTCGGACCTATGAGAGTCGACCCGATCAGCTACCTAAAAACCATCTTCACCAAAGATGTGACCGAGAATATGATATGGACGTGCCTAGCTAGCTCCCCTCTCTTCCCTCGCTCTCTCTTGAAATTCTTGGTGTTTAAGCACTTGTATGATCGTACCCGTTTGAATCACAGCCTTGGTACCCTACAAGTGGGTTAAACGCTCGCACTATCTTGTGCAACTCTTCTTGTCGATAATCACCCGTTCTTCTCTTCACTTGGCCTGTACTCCGATTCCCGTCTCCACCATGGCGTCTGGATCGGAAGATCATGAGCCGTGGTGTTTGCTATGGATAAGCTCTGGCCTAAATCATTTATCATAAAGTCATACTGGCTAGGCTGTGACATAAGCCAGTGCATAGCAAACCGCCACTCCTGTTTCTTTGGCCCGATGAAATCGGACATACACCGAGAGGGCTAAGTCGCGTACCTTTATTTATTTATTTCTCGGGTGTTAAAGGATCTTCTAGCGTCTCATCGTCTTTTGGTGTGTTGAGTGCTTTCTCTCCTTGAGTTGTTTTGCGGAGTAGCCGTTCCCGGATTAGCGATGATCGGATTGAGGCCACAGGAAGAGAACGCGGACGACGAAAGGACCGTGGAGTGGAGTCACCCTAGGAGGAGGTGACCCAACTGATCAACTACACTAACTGGAGAACGCTCATACCACTACTTCCTCGACAACGCAGGTGTCATCGCAGCACCTTCTTTTAGAGAATCCTATTAGACATTGCATATCTAGAATTGCTAGCGCTTTATCTTTACTCCTTTGCTAGTATATGATGCATGCAACTACCTAAGCCATTATTACACTGTTTGCAAATCACTCTACTATGCAACTCAGCTTCGCGCTCACACTCTCTTATATATTTCTATCTACCTGCTTGCTTGCATATTACATCACCATATTTATTAACTCCACTCGCATTGTATCTATGATGTGATGCTGGTGGTGAACCTCCGGGAATGGTTTGGTTTGGGATGCCAGACTGGTGGACTATGAGCGTGCTGCGTGTGTCTTGGGTGTGTGGTGAGGGTCGAGTCCACCAAGTGGGATACACGACGAGCTGTGTAAGCAAGTCTTGCCGGGAGTTGCATCTCGGCATTCCCACGAGAGATACCCGTGGCGGGTAATGGTTTATGAGGAGGTTCCGGAATGAATAGCCTGCGTGGTTTGAAACCCCGTGAATGGAGGTGCCGTGGTGGCACGGAGAGAGTATCCCCTAAGAAAAGAAGCCTGCTTGGTCAAACCTAGGAAGGACTAGCACCAGGTTCATAGGAATCCTTTACTGCTCACTCGTCTTCGATGGGCGGGGAATGGCTGGACTACTTGGTAGGGCGGTGCCACTATTGCTAGGTTGAAAGGTGATAAGGGTGGGCGGTGATGGATGTTGGGATTCCTGAACCGTTCTAGATGCGCAGTACCACTGATTGGGCCCGGTACTGCGTCTCCCGGTCTCAGCGTTTCAGTTCGTGCCCGAAGTTACCCAGGGCTGAGTGGTAGGGTGGCATCGACTTAGACAAGCAAGCACCCGGAATTCTGCCTAGATGATTGTACAGCATCGATGATGGCTAATCTTGTGAGTGGTAAAACCTCTGCAGAGTGTATGGTTGATCGATCGATACATATGCCGATTCGTCGGCTATGGACCTTTCCTGTGAAGCTTTGACTAGTGTAGAGAGCGATATTCTTTTCTCCCCCTGGATGATGATTGTCCGGCAGTGTGCTCGGTGTGGCAGTGTGCCGTTGAGACAGGACCCGAGAGGGAGTTGGGCCTATCGACTGAGCCTGAGGTGTGTGTGTGAGGTGGTGTATGGGTGGGATGATGGATTTGGGATAGACTGATGGGAATTGATGATATGGGTTAAAACTTAATAAACTATTATCACATTATTACTTGATACTATTTCGCATGCGCTTAGGATGCAAACCAGAGCCAAATATTAGGATCGCCAGATCCTTTGTTTTCTCTTTTCCACAAAAGCTCATCGGTGCTGACCATGGCCTACACATATCTGGTGGTGTGCAGATTACCTGACTAACAGAGATATTGAGATAAGAAAGGTTAGGAGGTCTCGTGCCTACGCTCAAGTTTGGTTCAGGAGATGAAGAATATGCTGCGCCATCAACAACTCTGATGATTCTCGTGAAGGAGGAGCCTTCACTCAACAACAAGTTCCGCCAACTCTGATGAAGACTAGATATGCTTCCGCTAGATTAACGATGTAATATGAATCTACTCAGTTGATGTATATCTTATATGTATCTACGATGTATGGCTGTAATATCAACTGATATATGATAATGTGATGGGATCAATCTTTGGTTTTATCACATTATAGCTCATTCTGTGGATTTTCCCTACATGAAAAATCGAGGATGTTTCACTACTTCACACCCCAAACTATGAAACCGGATTTTCTGCCCCCTGAATTTTACAAAACCAGTCAAATAACCCCCTAGATGGTTTTGAACGGTAGTTTTGTAATTTTGTATCTTTTATTTTTTTCTGCTAAATCTTTGAAAAATCATAGTAAATTACAAAAAAAAATCATAAAATAGAAAATCTAATTTTGTTGGACTCCAAATGAGTAGACCTACACAGTGAACATGTAATATGGAAGGCTTTAGTACAAAGTTTTTTCTGTATCTTCAAATCTATGCTTCTCTGTAATTCATTGGAACAATTCATAACTGCGACATACCATATTATATGTTCACTGTGTAGTTCTACTCATGCAGAGTCCAACAAAATTGGATTTTCTATTTTATGATTTTTAATGATTTAATATGATTTTTCAAAGATTCATTGAAAATAAAAATAAAAAACAAAATCACCATTACTGTAACAAAACCAATATCAAAACCATCTAGGAGGTTATTTGACCGGTTTTGGAATGTTTAGGGGGTAGAAAATCTAGTTTTATAGTTTGAAGACTAAAGTAGTCCATTTTCAATAGTTGCGGGGTTATGTGTATTTTTTCCTTTCAGCAAGAGAAAGAAGCACGCACCAGTACACACTGGCGACGATTCTAAATTTAATTTTACCAGAGTTTCTCTCTTCTACCAGCGTGAGCCAATGAAACTCGTGAACTTTAGTTATAGGGGTCTTCTAGAGAACCACCGTTATAAAATTTACACTCTTATGGAAACAATCATTTAGGCCAGTTTCAGTGGAGAGTTTTATTATACTATTTTCAAAATTGCCACGTCATATAGAATGAAACGAAACTCGAATAAAACTTTGTATTGAGAGTGTGTATTTCATTTTAGAGTTTCATTCACATTAAATTTTATGGCACATGGAGAGTTGGTAATCGTATCAAGAGAGTTTCATCTAAATGAAATCCATTTCTTCTCTCCCTTCTTAAATACGCTGCCATGTCATCGAATATGTTTATGTGGTAATGTATTTAATGCAAATAAAATTCAGTTGAAACCCTATTGAGACTGGTCTTGCACTAACGGTTTTCTAGCTAAAACCTCGACTAAAAATATTTTTCAAAAATTGCTAATTGTCCTAAAAGAAAAAAAAATCAAGGGAGGCCCGCCCTACGAAGCCACACTAGATTTCTTGGGATTTGTTTTTCATTTTTTTTTCACGATAAATGTTTAAAGTCGTGGTAGCATGGAATCAAGCTCACAACCTCAGCCCTTGCGCGTTACGCTTACGCCCCTTGCCACCACCCAAAGTCACTTACTCAACAACACGTACTTCTAGTATTTACTCAACCAGATTTTGAAGTAGAAATCTGAAACCGTAAAATAATTGAAATGAAAAAGTTTCCAACTTTAAAGTTTTAGATCTCGTCGGGATCTAAAACTTTTATTTGATCAATTTCCTATCTAAGGTCATTTGAGATTTTTTTTTAAAAAAATATGAATTTTAAAATAATTAGTATTTAGACATAATTTTTGACCCCTGAATGATTTTAGATGAAAAGTAATCAACTAGAAAGTTGTAGGTCTTTTCAAATACTACAACTTTTGTCCAGACCGTATATCCATCCGATATGATTTAAAAAATAAAAAAAATAAATTATTTATAGTGACGCTAGATTAAGAAAATTGCTAGTATAAATGTGTTTCTACTGGATGTTTTCTTATGAATACCATTAGTAAAATATATTGTATGCCTACTCGCGGTAGACTTAAAAATTGCCAGCAAAAGTGCATTTACGCTAGCGTTATATAGCTTGGGCCCAAAATTTTATTTTTGTGGGACGTATACATTATGAATCGCAGATAAAAGAATAGTAAGTATCATAAAAAAACCGTAGTGATGATTAGATATAAAGGACAATATTATGTTTAATTCTTGTAGCCATATACATAATTTCTCCACCTTTTTATTTTTTTAAAAAAATAAACAAACCAGAGCCGTCACAATATACAAAAAGAAATATACAACTACATAGAAGGGCCCCTCTCCATTTAAGTTTTCAATTGAGTTTTCAAATAAGTTATGTACAGTTTTATCGAGAAAATAAAAAACTTTGAACAATTGGTCGTGCATGTGTATTTATATGATAACAATAAAACTCAGTCTAGAAATACCATGGAAAACCTAAATATCCCATATAGGCTTGCACACTTTATGGTACTAATATGTAAAAAGAATATCAATGTTTATGATATGAAACTAATTAATATTATTTGATTCGTCATGGCATTTTTTACAAAATAAATGTTGAGTTGTTGACCCATGTTCGAAGATAGTTTAACTTATAAGAAAAATGAAGTTTTTTTTTTGAGAAAGCGATTCAAACCCTGTAACGAGGTATTTTGCTTAGATAATACTTCCTCGGTTTCAAATTTGAAGTTATTTTTATATTTTTTTAGGAAATAACTTCTGTCATATATCTAAATATAACTATGTGTAGATACATGATAAAAGCTACTCCCATGGTTCTTTTTAGGATCTATCACTTATACCAATACTTATAGTAAAAGACCTTAGTGCCCCTAGAAAGAGAGAGAGAGTGATGCATTGGGAAAAGGAAAACAATGGAATAAGAAAAGAGAAAGGTGCATTGAAATAAAAGAAACAAATATTTTGATATGAAACTAATTGTGAAGTATAATTTTTTTTGATGACAGGAACACGTACATAAAAATACAAAAACGACTTATAATTGTCGGTGCTAATTTTGGCGAGGCTAACACCGGCTAGTAAATATGTGTTTTGCGGTTGAGGCTACGGATGGTGTGCAAGGGGAACACAGGGATTATACTGGTTCAGGCCGAGCAAGCCCTACGTCCAGTGGAGAGGAGAGTCGTGTTGCCTTGCACCGGGGTGCTTGTAGTAGGGGGTTACAAGCCAGGCGAGAGAGGGAAGAGCTCCCAAGTCTCTTGTGAGTGTAAGTGTTTACAAGTTGTTTGCCGTGGGTGAGAACTTGGAACTTCTCCGTTCGTTCGTTCGTTGTTTTCTGTCTCCGTCCTTTTCTCTCTTTTAAAGATGGCCTCTGCTCTCCCTTTTATAGCCGCAAGGGAGAGGCAAAGGCGGCTACGACGCTACCTATTAAAATAGTGAAGAGTTGCTGTTCTCGGTTTGACTAGCTGCTGCCTTTTCTTCGTGTCTCCGGGGTATGGGTATGGCTATCTTGGTTCGCGAGTTCCAAGGTAGAAACAGTCGTCTGACCATGTCTTGTCGTCGGCTCTCTGGGTCTTCTGGATATGGCCGTCGTGGTCCGCTCGACTTTGGTGCGTTTACACCTGTCGGCTATCCTTCCGTACGATGTGACAAGAGGGAGAATCACCTTGGGGCGCTGTTTCCCGAGGCTCGGGATCGTGCTCGTCCTTTCGTGTGGACGGCGCAGTGGGCGTCTTTCCCGAAACGGGGCGGCGCACCGTGGACCATACCGTGGAGGACGATCGTAGTGGGACCATCAAATCTTGGGGCGTTGTTTCCCGAGGCTCGGGATCTTGAAGGCGTGCTCATCCTTTCGTGTGGACGGCGCAGTGGGCGCCTTTCCCGAAGCGGGGCGGCGCACCGTAGACCATACCGTGGAGGACGGTCGTAGTGGGCTCATCAAGTCTGCTGTCAGGAAAATCCCGACAGGTGGTATGGCCATCAAGGGCGTGCGAAGCACAGTCGCGTCGAGAGTCTCGCCTGACGGGACAGTGCTTGTAAAGTGGTCAGAGAGATTTCTTATGGTCCAAGATTGCTCTGCTGACATCACCCGTGCCTTGGATGCCGACTTTGGCGCCGTAGATGCCGCTCTCCCGAGTTCTCCCGAGGAGGCTTCGGGCGAGGCTCGGGCGAATCGGAAACTTGGGCGCCCAGGACGGCACATCCCGAGCTCTCCCGAGGAGGGTCGGGCGAATCGGAGGTTTGGGCGCCGAGGACGCCGCCTCCCGAGCTCTCCGGAGGAGGCTCGGGCGAATCGGAGACTTGGGGCGCCGAGGACGCCGCTCTCCCGAGCTCTCCCGAGGAGGCTCGGGCGAATCGGAGAATTGGGCGCCGAGGACGCCGCCTCCCGAGCTCTCCCGAGGAGGCTCGGGCGAATCGGAGAATGGGGCGCCGAGGACGCCGCCTCCCGAGCTCTCCCGAGGAGGCTCGGGCGAATCGGAGAATGGGGCGCCGAGGACGCCGCTCTCCCGAGCTCTCCCGTGGAGGCTCGGGCGAATCGGAGAATGGGGCGCCGAGGACGCCGCTCTCCCGAGCTCTCCCGAGGAGGCTCGGGCGAATCGGAGAATTGGGCGCCGAGGACGCCGCCTCCCGAGCTCTCCGGAGGAGGCTCGGGCGAATCGGAGACTTGGGGCGCCGAGGACGCCGCTCTCCCGAGCTCTCCCGAGGAGGCTCGGGCGAATCGGAGAATTGGGCGCCGAGGACGCCGCCTCCCGAGCTCTCCCGAGGAGGCTCGGGCGAATCGGAGAATGGGGCGCCGAGGACGCCGCCTCCCGAGCTCTCCCGAGGAGGCTCGGGCGAATCGGAGAATGGGGCGCCGAGGACGCCGCTCTCCCGAGCTCTCCCGTGGAGGCTCGGGCGAATCGGAGAATGGGGCGCCGAGGACGCCGCTCTCCCGAGCTCTCCCGAGGAGGCTCGGGCGAATCGGAGAATTGGGCGCCGAGGACGCCGCCTCCCGAGCTCTCCCGAGGAGGCTCGGGCGAATCGGAGAATGGGGCGCCGAGGACGCCGCTCTCCCGAGCTCTCCCGAGGAGGCTCGGGCGAATCGGAGAATTGGGCGCCGAGGACGCCGCCTCCCGAGCTCTCCCGAGGAGGCTCGGGCGAATCGGAGAATGGGGCGCCGAGGACGCCGCTCTCCCGAGCTCTCCCGAGGAGGCTCGGGCGAATCGGAGAATTGGGCGCCGAGGACGCCGCCTCCCGAGCTCTCCCGAGGAGGCTCGGGCGAATCGGAGAATTGGGCGCCGAGGACGCCGCCTCCCGAGCTCTCCCGAGGAGGCTCGGGCGAATCGGAGAATTGGGCGCCGAGGACGCCGCCTCCCGAGCTCTCCCGAGGAGGCTCGGGCGAATCGGAGAATGGGGCGCCGAGGACGCCGCTCTCCCGAGCTCTCCCGAGGAGGCTCGGGCGAATCGGAGAATTGGGCGCCGAGGACGCCGCCTCCCGAGCTCTCCCGAGGAGGCTCGGGCGAATCGGAGATTTGGGGGGCTCGCCCGAGCTCTCCCGGGGAGGCTCGGGCGAATCGGAGATTTGGGCGCCGAGTGATTTGGACGCCGAGGGTGAGGCTCGCCCGAGCTCTCCCGGGGAGGCTCGGGCGAATCGGAGATTTGGGCCTCTGTAGACGCGGCCTTCGTGGGCTTCGACTGGCCTTACTTGGGCCAGACCAAGTTGGGAATGAGCGTTTTTTGCATGGAAGTTGGGTACCCCTAACTTTGGTAACCGACAGTAGCCCCCGAGCCTGTGGCGGAGTGAAGGCACTCCTCCACAGGTTCACGCCGGTTCTTCCTGTCAAAAAAGATAAAGTGTGGGTTGTTTTTCCGGGGGGTGCGCGCGAGCGCACCCGCCGGGTGTAGCCCCCGAGGCTTTGGAGGGATGATATATCCCTTCAAAGGCTTAGAATCGTGTTTGTTAGTCCTCGGGTGTTTTTTGATTTATTTAGGTGGGTTGTTTCCTTGGAAGCGGAGCCCCCGAGCCTCCCACCGTGTTGGGAGATCATTTGGTGGTCTTTCCAAGGTGCAGGGCAAGTTTCCGAGCCTCCGTTTTCGTATCGGAGATCGATCGGGTTCCTCCCTGTCTTTTTTAATTCGACCTTCACGCTCTTTTTTCGGGAAGAGGAAGGTTTGGTCCTGCTCGACATCCCCGCTGGGGCACGAGTCGGCATTTCCGGTGAGCTACAAACGGGTTGGTCCAAGTGGAGGTCCGTGCCCTATTCGTTAAGGGTCGGCTAGTGGCCTGAGCACACTCCAATTATTTCCCGAGGGTCAGTTAGTGGATGTCGGGTCCCTTCGACGGGTCCCGAGGGCATGATGCCTCCCACGGAGGGATTCCACGTAACCGACTCACTACTGGGACTTGGACACAGCATGGGATGTCCCTTGTGACGTTCCGGGCGTCGGGATACTGGCCGTTTTCGTGACCCATCCGCTAGCTGTCCCTAACTCGATTTCCCTGGGGCGACTGTTCGAGCCTCGGAGGGCCAGTCTTCGATCCCCTGGGAACGTAACGGGCGCCCGAGCCCGGGGTTTCTTCGTTGAGAAAACGTAGGTGGAATCGAAGCGTGCGGTTTGTAATGATTTGGCTCACCTTTTGAGGCGCGAAGCCTGACGGACGCGACGGTTTGGCTCAGTCGAGGCGGTTTGCGTGCGTGGTGATGGCGGGTCTCTTCCAAGCCGAGGTCGAGCTCCCTCCTCTGAACCTGCCGTGAAGAAGAAGCGGGCCATAGTGCCCTTGTAAAAAGTAACCTTTCGGGAGTGGTTTGAAAGGAAACAAACAATATGGCCCTTCGTGGCCTTAACATTTATGTAAATATTTGCATGTAAATATTTGCTGAATGTTTGTTTCACTTTGTTTCGTGCTTTTTTCCTTAGGCATTTTTTCTTGCCGATCCTGCTCCCGGGCCATCGAGCCTCGGGGGACATTTTTCGGGTGTCGTAGCTTTAGTGGCATAGACGCAGCCGACGTCCTAAGAGCTTTGGCAGAAAGAATCTTTTTAGAAAAGAAGCTTAGGTGTTTCCTCCCGAGCTTCCTCCCTTGGCCGAGCGTAGATCTTATAGGTTTTCTTCCGAGTGCGGGTTAGCCTTCGAACACGGAGTGGCGAGGGAAGATGCTGTGGCCCTGGGGCATAAGCGGTCTCCGACTCGACCGGCTCTGTCTTCTGGGGCTTCCCTCATTCTTCGAATTCTATAAGTTCATGCTTGATTTCCGGAAGGAAGCGTGTTTTAGGGAGAAACGAATTCGACAAGTTTTGAAATTTTTGCGTTTCCAAAATTGTCGGATCTCGGGAAAGTCCGGGGTTTCCCCCCTTCCTAGCCCCCGAGGGAGGGTCGGCCTTTCCGTAGGATAGGCCGGGCCTCGCTTTTAGTGCGTGGTGAAATAAAGGCTCATTTCACTTCCGAGTGTAGGCTCGGATTGAAAATCTAAAATCATGTTAAAAAGAGCAGAAGTCGGGTCTTTTCATCGATTTCAAGATGTTCAAAATAGTACAATGCATGGAATCTTAAGGATAGAAGCGACGTAGCTGTTCGATGTTCCAAGCGTTGTTGTAGACCTCGCCGTTCTCGTTCGCGAGCTTGTATGTGCCGGGGCGTTGTACCTCGGCGACGATGAATGGTCCTTCCCACGGTGGAGTGAGCTTGTGGCGCCCTTTGTTGTCCTGCCTGAGCCGTAGCACCAGGTCGCCTACGCTGAAGGTTCGACCTCGGACGCGCCGAGCATGGTACTTGCGTAGGGATTGCAAGTATTTGGCCGAGTGCAGCAGGGCCACGTCCCGAGCTTCGTCGGCTTGGTCCAGCGCGTCTTCCCGAGAAGTTTGATTGCCTTGTTCATCGTAGGCTCGGACTCTCGGGGCGCCGTATTCCAGGTCCGTAGGGAGGACGGCCTCTGCACCGTATACCATGAAGAAGGGCGTGAAGCCCGTGGCTCGGCTTGGCGTAGTCCTTAGACTCCATATTACTGCCGGAAGCTCCGTCAGCCACCTTTTGCCGAATTTATTCAATCGGTTGAATATCCTTGGCTTAAGGCCTTGGAGAACCATGCCATTGGCGCGTTCTACCTGGCCGTTCGTCCTCGGGTGGGCGACGGCTGCCCAGTCCACTCGTATGTGGTACTCATCGCAGAAAGCCAGAAATTTCTTTCCGGTGAACTGCGTGCCGTTGTCCGTGATAATGGAGTTCGGGATGCCGAACCGGTGGACGATGTCGGTGAAGAACAACACCGCCTGAGCCGAGCTGATTTGGGTGATCGGCCGAGCCTCGATCCACTTGGAGAACTTGTCGATGGCGACAAGCAAGTGGGTGAAGCCCCCGGGTGCCTTCTGGAGGGGCCCGACAAGATCTAGTCCCCAAACAGCGAACGGCCAAGTGAGCGGGATCGTCTGGAGGGCTTGAGCCGGTAAGTGAGTCTGCCGAGCATAGTACTGGCACCCTTCGCAGGAGCGTACCACCTCAGTGGCATCGGCCACGGCGGTTGGCCAGTAGAAGCCTTGTCGAAAGGCGTTACCGACCAAGGTCCTCGGCGCTGCGTGGTGACCGCAGGCCCCGGCGTGTATCTCTTCGAGCAGGCGTTTGCCCTGACTGAAAGGGATACAGCGCTGAAGCACGCCAGAGGGACTCCGCCGGTAGAGGCTACCATCGATCATGGTGAAAGACTTGGCTTTGCGAGCCAGTCGTCGTGCTCTGGTCTTGTCCGGGGGCAAAATGCCTCGGACTAGCCAGCTGACCAGCGGCTCGCGCCAGCCTGGTTCGTCGTCATCCATCTCGGCTTCAATCTCCATTGCCTCGGCTTCGTCGCCGTCCTTACCCATGACCTCGGGTGACTCCCCTTTGTCGGAAGGGTCGACAGCCCCCGAGGGATCGGCATTGATCGAGGGCTTGTGGAGGTCGTTGGCGAATACGCCCGTCGGGACCGTGGCCCTTTCGGCTGCAATTTTTGCCAACTCATCGGCCTCCTCGTTGTACCGACGCGCAATGTGGTTGAGCTCGAGGCCGTCGAATTTTTCCTCGAGCAACCGCACCAGCGTGCAGTAGGCGGCCATTCTGGGGTTCTGGCACGTCGACTCCTTCATGACCTGATCCACGACGAGCTGGGAGTCGCCTCGGACCTCGAGGCGTCGGATCCCGAGCTCGATCGCGATGTGGAGACCGTTCACCAGAGCCTCATATTCGGCCACGTTGTTGGAAGCCGTGAAGTGTAGCCGTAGTAGGTACTTGAGCCGGACCCCGAGGGGTGAGATGAAGACGATGCCTGCGCCAGCACCAGTCTTCATCATCGACCCGTCGAAGTTCATGACCCAATATTCCTCTTGGGTCGGGAGTGGCGGTAGTTGTGTCTCGGTCCACTCTGCCACGAAGTCCGCAAGTACCTGGGACTTGATGGCTTTGCGTGGCGCGTAGGTGATGCCGTCACCCATGAGCTCGATGGCCCACTTGGCGATCCTCCCCGTCGTTTCCCGATTTTGGATCACCTCCCCGAGGGGGAAGGACGACACCACGGTCACGGGGTGGGATTCGAAGTAGTGCCGCAACTTGCGTCGGGCAAGGACGATCGCGTACACTAGCTTCTGAATCTGAGGGTAGCGTGTCTTTGTCTCTGACAAGACTTCACTGATGAAGTAGACCGGTCGCTGTACCGGTAAGGCGTGTCCTTCTTCTTGCCGCTCTACGACGATCGCTGCACTCACAACCTGGTTGGTAGCCGCGACATATAGTAAGAAATTTTCCTCCTTCGTAGGAGGCACAAGAACCGGCGCTTTTGAAAGTAGAGCTTTAAGCCTTTCGAGGGCTTCCTGGGCCTCGGCGGTCCAGGTAAAGCGTTCGTTTTTCTTAAGCAACCGATACAAGGGAAGGCCCTTTTCGCCGAGCCTTGAGATGAATCGACTCAAGGCCGCGAGACACCCCATAAGCTTCTGCACGCCCTTCGGGTTTCGGATCGGGCCCATCTGTGTGATGGCCGATATCTTTTCCGGGTTGGCTTCGATGCCACGCTCGGAAACAATGAACCCGAGGAGCATGCCCCGTGGGACCCCGAAAACGCACTTCTCGGGGTTTAGCTTTATGTTTTTCTCTTTAAGGCAGTCGAATGCCTTTTCTAGGTCGGCTACTAAGTCATTCGCCTTCCTAGATTTTATCACTATATCGTCTACGTAAGCCTCAACGGTTCGCCCGATGAGGTCCCCAAAAACTTTGAGCATGCAACGCTGGTAAGTTGCGCCCGCGTTTTTGAGGCCAAATGGCATGGTTACGTAACAATATGTGCCGAAAGGAGTGATGAAAGAGGTCGCTAATTCGTCGGACTCTTTCATCCGGATCTGATGGTAACCGGAATAAGCATCAAGAAAGCAAAGCCGCTCACAGCCAGCAGTAGAATCTACTATTTGGTCAATGCGAGGTAATGGAAATGGATACTTAGGACAAGCTTTATTTAAACTAGTGTAATCGACGCACATTCTCCATTTTCCATTTTTCTTTTTAACCAAAACAGGATTTGCTAACCATTGTGGATGGAAGACCTCCTTGATGAATCCAGCCGCCAAAAGCTTCTGCACCTCCTCCCCGATGGCCCGGCGCTTCTCCTCGTCGAATCGGCGCAGGCGTTGTTTCACCGGCTTGGATCCGGCCTGGATGTCTAAGGAGTGCTCGGCGACCTCCCTCGGGATGCCTGGCATATCCGAGGGGCTCCACGCAAACATGTCGGCGTGTTTGCGGAGGAAGTCGACGAGCACTGCCTCCTATTCTGGGTCGAGGGTGGCGCTGACCTTCAGCGCCCTGCCGTTGGGGGAGTTCGGGTCGAGGAGGACATCCTTCACCCCCTCAGCGGACTTAAAGGTGCCCGTGGCCTTCTTGGGGTCGGGGACCTCTTTTCCTAACCTGTCGAGGTCGGTCATGAGGGCTTCTGACTCCACCAACGCGCCGGCGTACTCGCAGCACTCGACGTCGCACTGGTACGCGTGCTGGTAGGAGGCGCTGATGGTAATCACCCCTTTTGGCCCTGGCATCTTGAGCTTGAGGTAGGCGTAGTTCGGAACTGCCATGAACTTTGCGTAACATGGCCTCCCGAGGATGGCGTGGTAGGTGCCGTGGAAGCCTACCACTTCAAATGTCAGGAGCTCCTTCCTGAAGTTGTCAGGAGTCCCGAAGTAGACGGGCAGATCGATCTGCCCGAGGGGTTGTACGCTCTTTCCGGGCACTATCCCGTGGAATGGGGACGTCGCGGCCCGGAGGAGCGAGCGACTGATCCCCATTAAGTCGAGGGTCTCAGCGTAGAGAATGTTGAGGCCGCTGCCTCCGTCCATGAGGACTTTGGAGAGCCTCGTGTTGCCGACGACGGGATCGACAACAAGTGGGTAGCGTCCCGGCGATGGGACGTAGTCCGGGTGGTCGTCCCGGCTGAAGGTGATAGCGTCGTGGGACCAGTCAAGGAAGCATGGTGTCGCTGGTCCGGCGGAGTAGACCTCCCTGCGCTCGCGCTTTCGCTGCCGCGGCGTAGGGGCGGTCCCGGGCCCCCCGAAGATCATGAGGCATTTGTCGATGGGCGGGAACTCATCGTCCTTCCCGCCCTCGTCCTCCTGATCCTTGGCGGGCTTCTTGCCGGTGTCGTCCTTGAACGGCTGCCGGCTGTAGTGCTTCTTGAGCATCACACACTGTGCGAGTGTGTGATGTACTGGACCCTGGTGATAAGGGCACGGCTTGCTGAGCATGTCGTCGAAGCGGCCTCGAGGGGGTCGTTCCCTCTTGGGTTCGGTGGCCGCCACGAGGGAGTCATCGCGGAGTGGGGCCTTTCCCTTCCCCTTCTTCTTCTTGTTGTTCGGTCCTCGGGAAGAGGTGCCCTCGGGGGCCTCCTCCTTCCGTTTGCCCTTGGGGTCGGAGAAGAGGGCTCCTACCGCCTCATCCCCTGAGGCGAAGCTGGTAGCGATCTTCATGAGTTCAGAGACACTGGTGGGTGTCCGGCGTCCGAGCTCATGAACGAGCTCTTTGCAGGAGGTTCCTGCGGCAAACGCTCCGACGACATCGGAGTCGGCGACCTGGGGCAGCTCGTTGTACTGTTTGGAGAAGCGCCGGATGTAGTCCCGGAGGGACTCGCCCGGTTTCTGCTTGCAGCTGCGGAGGTCCCAGGAGTTACCAGGGCGTACGTACGTGCCCTGGAAGTTTCCTACGAATATCTTGACCAGATCGCTCCAGTCGAAGATCTTTCGTGGGGGAAGGTGTTCCAGCCAAGCTCTTGTGGAATCGGCGAGGAACAAGGGGAGGTTGCGGATGATGATGAGGTCATCTTGCGCGCCGCCAAGTTGGCACGCAAGGCGGTAGTCCGCTAACCAGAGTTCGGGGTTAGTTTCCCCCGAGTACTTGGCTATGTTGGTTGGTTGTCGGAATCGGGACGGGAACTTGGCCCTCTGGATGGCCTCGCTGAAGACGCGTGGTCCCGAGGGCTCGGGTGAGGGTTCACGATCCTCATCCGAGTCGTAGCGCCCGCCCCGATGGACGTTGTAGCCGCGCGCGGCTCCGTCAGTCTTTCGCCGACCGCGGGCTTGTAGGATGGCTCGGACGTCGACGTCCTTGCCAAGCCGTTGGTGGACTGGCGGAGCCCTTGGAGCCTCGGGTCGAACCGAGGCTTCGCGCTTGTGACGTGCTATGCCACCATGCTGGTGACTTTCGGCGCCATGGTGTCGCGACGCTGAACTTTCCGCCTGGAGGACGGCGGCATCCTCCAGGAGGTCTTTGAGCTGATTCCTGAGCTGTCGCGCCTCCTCGGAGGAGGGCTCAGGTATACTTCGGAGTAGCATGGCTGCTTCCGCGAGCTTTCGGCTTGCTCGGGGGGCGACCCCTGGTGTCTCGGCCCTGTCGTCAGCGATGATTCGGGCCTGGACATCTCGGGCTCGACGCCGAGCTGCTCCTCCATCGGTTTGCCGCTCGCCAAGCTCCAGCGTAGTTCGCAGCTGGGTGAGGCGCAATCGGTCCTCGTCCATCCGTGCCTCAAGCTCCCGGAGCTGCTCTAGCTCCGGGGTTTGAGGTGCGGAGCGAGAGCTTCCTGCCCCCTGACCCAGCGGCGGGGCTGACCGCGAGGGCTTCGGGGCCGCTGGAGGGGGCGTGACTTGTTCGTGCTGGGGGTGTGACGGAGGGGGTATGTCGTCGTCGCCCCCCGAGTGGACATCCTCTACTCGCCCCTCATCAGGGTGCATCAAGTTGTAGCACTCCCGAGAGGGGTCGATGTAGGTCCACTGTGAGCAGGGGACGACGCTCGGTGCGTTCTCCCCCGAGTCGTTGGTGTGGGCGGCGTTGTCCACATTTGCCCAGAATTTGTCATCATCGTCGCTGTAGCTGCGACGAGGCGAGTTCCGGTCATAACGATTCCCCCCCTCCGAGCGTTGTCGAGGGGTGAGGTTGGCGGTGGTGTCTGTTTCCCCACCGCCGTGCGTCCTGGCACTTTCCCCAGGGGATGGCGGTGAGGATGCCACGTGGTCTCCCACGGGGCTGTCTTGGCGCTCGAGGCGCTGGACCGGAGTGTCCGACAGTTCGTGCAATAATGCATGAACTGCACACACGTGAGCGTCCATGGCGCTCTGAAGCCCAAAGAAGGACGACGGCGCCGTTCTCCTCTGCCGGTGAGGGCGGAGAGAAAAATCGGCTGACGTCGTGTTTCCGCCCTCGCCCGTCCCTCGGGTGGTAAGCGGATGCGTGACCGCTGGTGCCGGAGATTCCGGGATCGCGGTCGGCGCAGTATTGGCTACGCCCGTTGGAGTTGCCTGGTGAGTCGCATCTCCCGCGGCGGGAGGCTGGTTGGCACCACTGCGCCTCCCCCTCCTGATTCGCCGAGGGCGGCGTGCAACGTTTCCCCCGTCCTCCGAGGCGGGCGGAAGCGTGGCGGGGGTCCTTTCTCCGGCCGTCTGCGGGGCCAGAGTCGGGACGACCGTGACACGGCGCCCGGTCGGGCGCAGGTTCATCTCGAGCCCATGGCCAGTGGCCATGAACTCGAGAGTCCCGAACCGGAGTTCCGTGCCAGCGGGAAGCGTGGTGGAGCTGGTTGCCATCCGAAACCTACGTCAACGCGCAAAAGGCCCCTACCTGGCGCGCCAACTGTCGGTGCTAATTTTGGCGAGGCTAACACCGGCTAGTAAATATGTGATTTGCGGTTGAGGCTACGGATGGTGTGCAAGGGGGAACACGGGGATTATACTGGTTCAGGCCGAGCAAGCCCTACGTCCAGTGGAGAGGAGAGTCGTGTTGCCTTGCACCGGGGTGCTTGTAGTAGGGGGTTACAAGCTAGGCGAGAGAGGGAAGAGCTCCCAGGTCTCTTGTGAGTGTCTAAGTGTTTACAAGTCGTTTGCTGTGGGCGAGAACTTGGAACTTCTCCGTCCGTTCGTTCGTTCGTCTCCCTGTCCTCTTTCTAAAGCTGGTCTCTGCCCTCCCTTTTATAGCCGCAAGGGAGAGGCAAAGGCGGCTACGATGCTACCTATTAAAATAGTGAGGAGTTGCCGTTCCCGTTTGACTAGCTTCTGCCTTTTCTCCGTGTCTCCGGGGTATGGGTATGGCTATCTTGGTTTGCGAGTTCCAAGGTAGAAACAGTCGTCTGACTATATCGTCAGCTCTTTGGGTCTTCTGGATATGGCCGCCGTGGTCCGCACGACTTTGGTGAGTTCACACCTGCCGGCTATCCTTCCGTACGATGTGACAAGAGGGAGAGTCACCTTGGGGCGTTGTTTCCCGAGGCTCGGGATCCTGAAGGCGTGCTCGTCCTTTCGTGTGGACGGCGCAGTGGGCGTCTTTCCCGAAACGGGGCGGCGCACCGTAGACCATACCGTGGAGGACGGTCGTAGTGGGCTCATCAAATCTGCTGTCAGGGAAATCCCGACAGGTGGTATGGCCATCAGGAGCGTGCGAAGCACAGTCGCGTCGAGAGTCTCGCCTGACGGGACAGTGCTTGTAAAGTGGTCAGAGAGATTTCTTGTGGTCCAAGATTGCTCCGCTGACATCACCCGTGCCTTGGATGCCGACTTTGGCGCCGTGGATGCCGCTCTCCCGAGTTCTCCCGAGGAGGCTTCGGGCGAGGCTCGGGCGAATCGGAGACTTGGGCGCCCAGGACACCACCCTCCCGAGCTCTCCCGAGGAGGGTCGGGCCAATCGGAGGTTTGGGCGCCGAGGACGAGACGCCGCTTTCCCGCCCGAGCTCTCCCGAGGAGGCTCGGGCGAATCGGAGACTTGGGCGCCGACGACGCCGCTCTCCCGAGCTATCCCGAGGAGGCTCGGGCGAATCGGAGAATTGGGTCGCCGAGGACGCCGCTCTCCCGAGCTCTCCTGAGGAGGCTCGGGCGAATCGGAGACTTGGGCGCCGAGGGTCGGGCGAATCGGAGAATTGGGCGCCGAGGCCGCCTCCCGAGCTCTCCTGAGGAGGCTCGGGCGAATCGGAGAATTGGGCGCCGAGGACGCCGCTCTCCCGAGCTCTCCCGAGGAGGCTCGGGCGAATCGGAGACTTGGGCGCCGAGGACGCCGCCTCCCGAGCTCTCCTGAGGAGGCTCGGGCGAATCGGAGAATTGGGCGCCGAGGACGCCGCTCTCCTGAGCTCTCCCGAGGAGGCTCGGGCGAATCGGAGACTTGGGCGCCGAGGACGCCGCCTCCCGAGCTCTCCTGAGGAGGCTCGGGCGAATCGGAGAATTGGGCGCCGAGGACGCCGCTCTCCCGAGCTCTCCCGAGGAGGCTGTCATTAGTGGAATGATGTCGTGGGGCTCTGTAGACGCGGCCTTCGTGGGCTTCCACTGGCCTTACTTGGGCCAGGCCAAGTTGGGAATGAGCTTTTTTCATGGAAGTTGGGTACCCCTAACTTTGGTAACCGACAGAAGGGATGACAGTCTTCTTGAGCTTCTTCTTGGTCTTCTTTGCTTCAACTGTAGAGGGAAAATCCTTGGGTGAGATTCTTCAATTTTTCCATTCATGGACCTTTCATCCCTCAAGCTAATAGACCTTCATCTTGTCAAAGCGCTTTCTTGTGGAGAATGGGAGGAATATGTTAGCTGGGATCCAAACACCCTACACTGATTTTGAGCTGCTTAAAACGTTAGCTGACTATTCTTTTGCCAGTGTTAAAGAATAACCTAGTCCAGTCAAACAGACCGAAAGCCAGTAGTGGTGTTTGGATGATCTATGCTCTCCTGCCTAGTGGTTTCCATGCCATTTCCAAAGGGATTAGTAGTTTGAACTTGCAAAACTCACATCGAAACCAAACATTCACACAAAGGGCGTTGTGCCATAGATGAGTCTCCACTATTAATAATGCAAGGTTTAGGTGTAACTTGTTTCATACCTTGGGAAGTGGCATGTTAACTAGTAGTGTATAAGAATCTTGGCTGGAAGGGTGATCCTTTAGTGAGTCTAAGTTTGGAGTTATATATCTCAAGAGCTTAAATGTCTACCATTGGAGGCTTCCATTCAGATGTAGTGTGATTTGCCCTATTCCAATTACCACATCTCCTTGGGATATGGTTTCCCTTACCTCATCCAAGGTGGAAAGCCATGCAACTTAAAGCACTTCTTTGTTTCATATCCCACGTAGTCACAATGGTCAATTCATTCCTTATCCTACTTGGATAACCGCTTTTGAGATGTCTCAGCCTAGTCTCTTCCACGATAATGCTTGAAATTATGCGACTATGGACTAGTCATTCAGAGTTAGATAAGACAAGCTAGCAACGAAGGCCAAACACTTGATTCAAACCATCAAGGAATAATTTTCTCACAAATGGTTTGAACCCTGTATGATGAATAATCATGTCCTTCTTACCATTGGGTTCAAATGGATGATAGTGATGTAAATCTTTATAGATTTTTTCATCTCATCAACATATTCAACATATACTTATAGCTTTGTTTTAAATTTGTCAACTCATGCATAATTTAGATAGCTTGAATGTTATTTGATTTTTTCCCACAAACTAGTTCTCTAAGGTTGAATATTCTTGTGTGACTGTGGCCATAACCCCAGCATGCTCCTAAATTGTTGGTTCCATGCTTCTCAACAACCACCCGCACTTTATAATTAATTTCTTAGCTTGAACACCAATTTCCGCATTATTACCACCTTCATTGATAACTAACTGACCCTCATGTACGTGAGAGCTCATGATTAGATGGGCACGATGAGCCCAACCCATTGACAATGCAACAACAAAATTCAGAGGTTTCGAGAGGCTGTTTATTCTTTCATTCTGTTTAAATATGTGGATTCGTAGAGGATGGTGCTTATAATCACCTTTCACATTCTTGATTGGCCTGTTTGGTTCGTGCCGCGTTTGCTACATTAAGCCTTTGATAAAGTGTGGCTGCCACAAAAAGTTTCGCAAGTGAAGCAGTGAATCAAATAGGTGCACAAAAAATTTTGGCTAAAAATGAGTGTATGACGTGGGATAGAGTGCTAAAAAAGTGTGACACGCCGTAGTTATAGCAGCGAACCAAACAACTAACAGAAAAACTACGACATGACTGATCACGAACCGAACAAACCTTTATGTATCATGAAAGAAGTGGATCAATACCCAACATTGTTTACAATCTTCCCTATCAATTTTCTCTTTTTATGTTTCAGTCCCTACATAATTACAACAAATTTGCTGTATTAGCAACTTTCGTGCTGTGGCCTGTGGATATTAATACTCCTTTTTTCAGTGTTTCATTTGATCACTCCGTCCTGGCTGACTTTTTCGTCAGAACAAGTCGGCATAGAGAGTTTTCTACGTGATCTGCGATGGCGATGATGGTGATGATTAGGGTTCTCGTAGTCTCAGGAACATCCCGCGCAGGGCTGTCCTTTGCCTGCGTCGAACAAAACAGGCCGGCGTCGAACTGTTCTCTGCAACGAACTAAACAGGCCGGCGTCGCGACGAATGGAAACCCCAAAAAGCAACAGCGCGGCAGCATCTCCTTTGCCTGCGATTGCACCAAACGCTAGCCGTTTGCTGTCGAGCGGGGAGAGCCAGTGCCCAGCAGTTGCAGGTGCAGATGCAGATGCCGCCACGCGGCACGCCCAGACCAGGTGAGCCCGCCCAGACCAGGGGTGTGTTGCCATCTGTAATTCTACACTGTAGCACGTTTATTTATATTTAATAATTTTTGTTTAATTATAGCTTAAGTAGGTTTAAAAAATTTGTCTCATGATGTACATACAAAAAGTATAAATATACAAATATTTTATCTATATTTAATAGTTTATACATGTGTCATAATATTAATATAATTAGTTAGTTATAATTTACAGTAAATCTAAACAGCATCAGGTGAGCAAGAAGCTCCATCACGTGTGGCTCGAACCTGTCGCGCTTCGATTTGCGATCTCCCCTCTGGCACGTACGGGGCCCAACGACAGAGCCCCCGTGGTTGGCGCTCGCTGGCGTTCGAGGTGCTGATCCGTCCTGTCGGTCGACGTCGAGAGGCCCCCTCGTGACCACCTTTCACTTCCATCCGTCATACCCTGTCGGCTGGGGCCACGGGACTCCAGCGCCAAGCAAGGCAAGCAAGGCCCTGTTTCCTCGCAACCACCGCGTCGCGCGTCGCCGCGGGGGTCTGGGTGATTCTCACATCTCTGGGGTGCTACTAGCCTCCTACGGTCATGTTCTCTTTCTCGTCACATCGATTATATTTTACGTCTACATAAAACACTAAATAAAGTAACAACAGCTACATATTTATATATTTTATCTGGCTAACTCGAGATAAATCTTTTAAATCTATTTAGATTATGATTAAATAAAAGTTATCAAATACAAATGAAAATACTATAATGTACCTGGTTTCCATTACTGCTAACCGAACAAGTCCTAGACCCCAATATTTGGCATCAACCGAAGGAGCACATGTGGACCTTTTCTTGAGGAGTACTACGGGGCATTACTATAACCTAAACTGGCAGTATAGTTGAGCAAGTGAAAATAGAAACAATTAGACTGTCTCCAACAGCCGATTGCTAAAACCACAACCCATTCTACCATTTAGGTTCTGCACCGGAGATGGGTCACCGACCCAAATTCTTGCCTCTCCAACAGAAAAGGAAATGGATCCTGTGCCGAGACGCCTCCGCCCCCGTCGTCCTCGTTGGGCCCATGTCGTCGTCCTTGTGAGGCCCCCTCGCCGGCGAGCTTCCTCCCCTTGTGCGGCCTCCTTCCCTCCCTTTGGTGCTCCCCGCCTCGCCGTCGTCATCGGCACCCTCGCCGGTGAGCTGCGTCGCCTCCCTCCGTCCCTTTCAGATTCGGTGAGGCAGCTTCGCCGGCGGCCCCGGAGGTGCTCCCCCGCCTTGCTTCCCGCTTCGCCGTCGTCGTTGGGCCTCCTCACCTGCGAGCTCCCTCCCCAGCCTCCCTCCCTTCCTTCGACGCTCCCTCTCACGGCGCGGCCCGCCTCCCTTCCCGCCTCGCCGTCGTCGTCGGGCTGCCCTCCCCGGTGAGCTTCCTCCCCTGCACAGCTTCCCTTCCTCCCTCCCAGATCCCGTCACCGGCTGCTCCACCATGGCGATCTCGTCCACCCAGCACCCCCGGCCCCACCACTGCGAGCGCCGAGTGCTTTGCGTCTCGCAGAGAAGAAGACGCAAATATGCGCCTCGGTTGGCCTCCTACCCCCAAAATGTATACTGGCTTTGCATCTTCCGTTAGAGGCAGTTTTCATGACCCATTTGGCACTGTGTACTATCCATTTTAGGTTTTGCATGAGCTGTTGGAGACAGCCTTATCAACGCAAAGACAAAATTGTGTCATAGTCTAAAGTTCTTTCCCTAGCGCGCTAAGGCTATCCGCACTCGTCGTACTCTAAATTCATCATCTAAAAGAAATATTCCGTCCTGGTCATTGAGATTCTCTCATCTATATCACTTTCTCCCGCACCCATCCATACTCTATATCATCCTCTATCCACATTGGGGTTCACATGTCTGTAAAAAAAATTATCTAAATATATCCATGTGAGATCTTGTTTTAAATGATTTATTGAAACAAATTTAATGGTGTAATCGAAATTTAATTTGAGATTATGGTTTGTGAGTTATAGTATTTTTTAGTTACTAAAAATATTGGGGCCCGCTGGTACTGTACTCACCTCTCTCCTCTCTCTCCCACGCTGCTGCGCTCTCTGTCTCCCACGATGCGCTCGTGGTGGGCCGGCCTGCGGTACCGGAATCACTGGACAGCGCTGTCTGTAGCGTATACGCGCTGATAGCGTCTCTTTTTAGCGTACGCAGTGCAGCCCACTTTTTACGCTATACTCGCTCCGTCACTAAAAAAAAGTATTATTCTCGCTTCTCGAGAAATATCTTTATTAAATTTATATTAAAAAATATAAATATTTATAATATATAATTAGTATCATTGAATAGATCTTTGAGTCTAGTTTTTTAACAAATTTATTTGGAGATATAAATGTTGCACGTATTTTCTATAAATCTAATCAAACTATCGGTATGAACACTCAAAACGTCACTTTTTTGGGACAAAGAGAGTATGTTCCTTCAGGTTTGCTTTACAGCACCCAGTGCAGTCAGCCTAAGCGAACAGAACCATGGAAAGATACTAAGAGTGCATTTTGAACCAATCAGGTGACACACTGAGCGTGAGACTGTGAGTGGTTCGAGCATGGTAGTGGTAGTTGCATTGCCTACCATCCTCGTCCACCACATGGATTATGTTCGATCCGGCGTCAAATCATCAGGTCGATCGCATGAGATAGTAAGCTTTCTTGTGCGACGTCGACGTTGTCCCCATGTCACACGGAGAGACTTGCTGGTGGACAATATATAAGCACGTCATGAGCACGATTCCTGGTATGGACACCCATGGTATAACTCGTGCTAGATATGCATGCGATCACGTTGTGAGTGTGACAGATTAACGAAATACACAACAACGACTAGATCAGTATTGAATTTGAGAGTCAACACTCAATCATTTTACAACCGTCTCAAGCTCGTTATATATTAATATTATATTGATAAATCTGTTGTGACTTCTGGTTTGTTAGTGTGGTCCGGCCTCTTGTTCGGTAGTGTGGTGCGGTGCAACGGCAGGAGAGAGTTCGGTGCGGAATTGAATGACCTGAGAGGTACAGTCTATAGAAAACTGGTGGGTAATTTTATTATCCGATGTGTGTATAGTGACTATTGACTAATTTGGTCGTCTTTTAGGAACCTGTGTACAGCTCAAAAAGGTTCGTATATATAGAGTGATTATTGTTAGATATTTTCACAAACAGAAAATCTATAGATGGTAACTCCACAATCTATATAGTGGAACTAACGTGGCCGCACATAGCCCTTATCTGGCTACGCTATAGGTTTTGTTGAGCCAATGTTAAAGATAACAAAGGATCCAAATGATCGGGCGCGCTATTATAAAATAGGATCAGTCACCCTAGTATATTTGCAAGGTCATTGGCGGTTATTTCTACTAGGAAGACGATCAGCGAGGAGGGTGTTCGGTTTTTTTTTCTATTTCAGCAACAGAAAAAAGTCTATATAACCCCTCAACTATTGATGGTGGACTACTTGTAACAACTCAGGTTTTCTGATAATAAAAAATACGAGCTTTTTAAAATTTTTTCTTGCAATAAGTGCGTAGCATGTATAATCCACCGTTGCATTCATATAGAATTGAGTGTAGAAGATTGTTGGAGTTCCTTAGTCGGTCTAGAGTTTTGCGTCGGAGTGCACAAGTCCATAGCAATCTTCTTCATCCCTTGCGGGACTATCTCCAACTTCCATGTAATTTTCCTCGGGCCCCGTTTGTATAATTCTCTCAATACCTCCAAGACTACCAAATTAACGAACCATAGAAAATCATGAAAGGAAAAGACCTTTTTCCTTTTACTCTCCATATTGAATTTCCGACAAACACTCTCGTGAATCGTCGGGTCCTTTTTGCCTTTTCTCCAACTATTTTGAACCACCTCCAAATCCCTCTAAATAGAAAAAGGAAAAATCCTTTTCTCTTCCTTCCTACGGCTTAGCGGGCCTGCCAGCCCTTTACCTCACCCAGCGCATCAGGCCGGCCCCACCTACACCCCTCGGCCCAGGCAGCCGGCCCACCTAGCAGCCCACTCAGCCGCGCCCCTCGCAACCCTGCGGCGGGCGCTCCACACCCTGGGAGCCGCCGCCGCCGCCAGGCGCATTCGCGTCGCGTGCACGCACTGACGGCGCCGCGACCTTCCTCCTCGCGCGATGCCTGCCACGTGCTGCCGAACCGGAGCCCAAAGATCAACGCCGTCCACACCCTCGAAGCCCTAGACACGACGCCCTATAAAACGCACGCGCAGCCGCACTGTTCATCTTCCTCCCCGCCGCCGCCTTCTCGGTTCCTCCCCATGGCCGCCGGCGCTCTGCTCCACCTGCTGCTCGCGGTTGCACACGGCATCGCTCCGCCAACGCCGCTCACCGGACCGCCACCACGCCGCCTCGTCTCGGCCCTGCCCACCTCGACGTCACAGCAGCCGACCGCACCTCCCCCATGGCGAGCCCCGCAGGCTCGTCTTGCCGTGACGCCATCCGCAGGACCGTGCCCCATGTCCAGCCCCGTCACCCGTACCCGCGCCTCATCCTCGCCACAGTTGTGCGACCCCAACATTGATCGGCCGCGACCTCGACGCCGTGCATCGCCCGGCAGGCAGAACCACCCACCTCGCCCGCACAGGTGCGGCGCAGCTGCAGCGGCCACCACGCCGTTTGCCACGGCGAGCAGCCGGCCACTGGTCACTGCCTCGACGCCCCAGCTGCCGTCCTCGCCGGCCGCGACACACCACCCAACGAGCCGCAGCAGCCGCGACATCGGCGTTCGCGACGTCGAACGCCACGTCCTCAACCTCGACACCCGACGCGCCGTACCAAACGCCGCGCTCCTCCTCGCGACGGAGCACCTCCTACTCATGCTCATCACGGGAACGACGACGCCGTGCTGCTCCATCGTCCGACGCCTACTGCTCGACCCCGACGTGCACATCCGCTCCCAGCCTCTCCTCGGTCGCCGTTCTGCCGATGCCGAGCTTACACCACCGTGTTGACCGCGCACACCGCGCGCGCTCCTCGCTCGGCCTCGACATGCCGCGACCCCGCCGCGCCGCGCCACGCCGTTGCCGCATCGACCACGGCTACCACCAAAAGCAGCAGCACCAGGGCGCCTCGTCCATGCGCCGCCGCCGGGAAACACAGCAGCTGTGACGCTACCACCACGGCGGCCGAACCCTGTAATACCTCTGGTATTACAATTCAATTAATCTGCCATGTCATCATATTTAAATTTAAGCATCTGCATATGATTGAGCTTAGGGCCTAGAGTGAGTTGATTTCAGCTAAGTATTTATTGTGTAATTAAGTCCTTAATCAAAAATCAAAAATGAAATTAAATAGAAATCAAATTAAACCCCAAAGTTGACCTAAAAACCCAATTCAAAATAATATGGAATATGAGAAAAGTGTTTTAATAACAGTTGTAGAGTTTTAAAAATGGAACAACTTTTATTTTTGGATATTTTGAAGTTATATTAAAAAATTCAAATTAAACTCAAATTACTATATTGAAATTTACATTTGAAACTTTAATTTTAAAAAATATTAAGAATCTTCAAAAACTTCCTAAATAGAAGTTGTCAAGCTCTCTGAGTAGGATAACTTTCATGTTTACCAATTTTCAAGTTGTTGAGAAAAATCAAAAGTAATTTTAAAAATTCAGTTTGAAATTCAAAACCTAATTCTACCCCTTTTTGTATAAATTCAAATTGGTGCAGAATTTGAACATGGTGTAAAAAGCAAAGATGTTCTACATAAAATTTGGCACAACTTTTATTTTGGGAGCACCTACTGTAGCTGCATGGTTTGGGAGGAATTTCAAATCTCTAACTGTTGACCCCACTGCCTGCTACAGTACCGGGGGGCCCCCCCTGTTCCGGCCGCGTGGCCGCGCGTACGCGCGCGTGCCGCGCCGCACGCCGGCAACGTCCGGCCGGGGCATGGCTCCGTCGCCATCAACCCACGACCGCCTGAGGGCCCCGGGACCCCTCCCGACCTTATCCCCGCGTTTCGTCGGCTTAAAAGCGACGGCCGCGTCCATTCTTCTCACCCGCTCCCATTCGGTCGCCAGCCAAAATTGCCGCCGCTCCGATCATCTCCACCTCTCCCCTCGTGCAGTAGTCTGATTAGGTTCCTTGCGCGTCTTCTGGACCGCTTGTGGTGGTAGTTTGTGGTCGGAGTGCGCCGCTCGTTCGCTTTTCTTCCTCCGCTCCGGCCGAACGCCGCCGCGGCCGGCATCAGCGCGGCTAACCCGTCCCGGTGAGCTCCCTCTCCGTTTCGGCTTGTGTTTTGTGCTCCTTCCAGTGTTGTGATACTCACATTCCCGAGGGTTCTGTGTTTGGGGTCTTAGGTACCTCGGAACAGGACCTCGCCGTGGAATCCGCACCGTCCCGTCAACCTTCGTCGCCGTTCTCGTCTACCCGGACCGTCATAGTCCGAGTCTCCTGGCCAAAACAAACCGTGGTGAGCCCCTGAAGCCTTAACACGATCCATCTCGGTCGATTATAGCTTGAGCTCGCCGGCGTGTGGCTTGCCGCCGCCGCCGAGCCGCCATTTTTCCCGACGAGCTCGCCAGAGGCGGTAGGGCATAAGATGTGCTGGTAGGGTGGTCGGCTAGGGTCTGAGAGTGTCGTAGTGTCGATAGAGTTCACCGTTGGGGTCGCCGGCGGCGAAGCCCGCGCCGTGCCGTTCGCGCGCGCGCGGGAGCGTTCGACCGGAGGTCGGGGACGACCCTGACAGGGGTGGCCCGCCTGTCAGCGGCCGAGAGCGAGAGAGAGCACGCGCGCGGGGCTGACGGCTGGGACCCCTCTGTCAGCGGCCGATCCGGGGGAGAGCGCGGGCGAGTGCGAGCGCGCGCGGCTGGGCCGTGCTGGGCCGGTGCGTGGTTGCGGGCCGCCTCGGTGGCGCGCGCACGCGGCCGCGGCCTGCGCTGTTGGGCCTTAGTGGGCCGAATGGCCGTTTCTTTTTTCCAGCGATTTTCTAATTGCTTTTTCATTTTAATTAAAATGAATAGTGTTAAGTTTTGATATTTTTGTATGGATTAATTTACTGCACCAAAGGTATGAAAATATTTCTAGATACTCTCTGTGATGTGTAGAATTTAATAAAATTATTAAATACAGGATTTAGGTGTTTTCTGTATTAATTAAAAATCAGCACATTAAATGTTTAAAGGAACTTTGATGATTTTTAATAATTTCTGTGATGTTCCAAAAATCATGAAATTTATTGTGTCACTGTTTGGTACTAAAATCTATCTGTTGGTGCTTTTTGACATCAAATGGAAATAGTTAAATATTTATTAAATTGTATGTTAGTTTAAATGATAATATTAGGAATAATAAATGGAATGATTATTGATTGGTGTGATTTTTGGATTGATTGAGATTCTAGGTCAATCACCTTTATGACCTAGGGCAGTATGAATTAGATTATTCATGTCTAACTAAGATAGGGTCATATACACATGTGTAGTTTATTTATTATTAAATTTCGTCTGTCATTTCATGTGCATCACATTCATACATTCATTCATTACAAACGTGTAGTGACCGAAAATCCGGAGGTAAAGTCTGAGGGTCCATCTGAGGAGACTATTCAGGAAGTTATACAAGGATTTGATATTTGTGGAACTGACCCGGATCCGACACTCTACGCAATTCAAGGCAAGCCCCGGTGCATTCAGCCCCTCCTTGTTATTTAAATTATTTATCACTTGAGTTAATCTACTGCATTAGGTTATTAGGAGTTGAGTGATAACCTATTGATGTATTACCTTTCCTTGACCACATATTATACCTAAGACCCTGATTTATTTAAAGGTATTAAAAAAATGCTTAGTCATGCTTAATGATAGAATTGCAAAAATGCTATTTTGAAAACTGTGATAATATGAAACAAATGAATCACTTTATGGGATTGGTTATGTCCTTGTTGGTTGGCAGTGTGCCTAGCTAGTTCATTGTCAACCACATGAATGGGTTGTTCCGTTTGGTCGACCATCTGTTGGGTTAGAGTCCCAGCGATCCTCACCATCGGAAAGGGATGTGAAAACCGGGTAGTTACCAGTGTACTTGGGTTAGAGTCCCAATGCATGGTTTCTGACGGAAAAATATTAGGGACCGTTCGTTGTCAGGCCTGCTGTGATCAAGACTTTGCAACTAGCCACATACTACGGAAAGCCTCTGACTCCGGTGGCTCTACTGCTGGAACCGACAACCACGCACTGGGAGTGGAGAGATGGCGAGAGTAGCGTGTACCCTCGTGGCCGTCGTGCCTGGAGATGAGAGGAGTACTGTGCTCTCGGGTGGCGCAGGACCGGTTCCGGGGTATGAAAAACCGTGGTAGGCGGGGTTGGCGTATGCAAGCTTAAGTGCTACATACGCAGTGTGGATAGGGATCCCTAGCTGGGTATTAATCGATTCGAATCGTCGTTGCTCCTCGGATATGGAGACTTGATCCTCACCCCTACATCGGAAAGTGGTTCGGAACTAGGATTGTTTTTGAATGGACTAAGTAAACGAAAGAATGTTGATATATGAGAAAGTATTTGGAGAAATGGATAATGATGAATAGTATTATTGAAATAAAATATTGATTTAGGATTAGTAATGCCTTTCCGCAAAAATTCTTGAACTCTTGCTAAGCCTTACCTTGACTCCCCTTAGCCTGCATTCCTGAGTCTAATCTTACACCTTTAGTCGGGTAAGTCTTGCGGAGTACCCCATGTACTCAGGGTTTGTTAACCCCGTTGCAGGAGGGCAGCAGGAGACTGACGTTTTTCTCACTCCGTGCTGCGTCACCATCGTCCAGGAGAGTGAAGAAGACTAAGGTTAAACCCTTGGGCAGGGTTCGTGTAATATTTAACTATCTGTCGTACTGTTGTTCCAAACTCTACTGCTACTCTTTTATATTTGTGGTCTGTAATAACTGCACTTAATTTTATTCGAACACTGGTCTGTAATATTAAGTACTATTTACTCTTCCGCAAATTCTACTCTGATGTATTTTGTTATGAAATGTTGTAACTCTGTAATGGCTTTGCAATGGGATCCTGTCGGAGATGACGGGTGCTTATGTAGCCTGGCAGAGCCCGCTTAGGTCATATGGAACACAGGTCCGGCTGTCAGATGTCATTAGTGACTTTGACAGGTGCCTGTGGGCCACGTAATTTAGGCGGTTCTGTTACAAACCCGCAGCACCACCTTGCTGGAACTGTTCAATGGTGAGCACCGAAACCCAAAAGCACTGTCCCTTCCCTCTCAAAGATGTTGCCACCAACCTTGCTGAAATCGGCCTTTGTGCCGCTTGTTTCACGCCTTGCAGGGGAGCCGAAGAACGTGCGGCGACGTGTGACGAACCCGACGGCCTCCCTTTTTCCTTGCTGCCCTTGGCCATGACGGCGTCCCGGCCACCTTTCCGCCAAGCCGAACCGAACCCGACACCGTTGATGCCCCGGATGTCGTACCCCTGTTGCCGTGACCTCACAGGTGAGCTCTGCCTCGACATCGCTGGTAGGCGGCGCCACCTCGCTAGACCCGCCAATTGAGCCATGGCGTCCCGCACTAGTGGATGCGTAGGCTGAGCCCCTCTTGGCTCAGGACACTCGCACACACGGCACGAGACCTCTTCAGCCAAATCGAACCACTGGCGTTCCAAGAACGCCGGCGTGGCCAAGGACCACCCAAACCACCACCATGATTGCGATTCGGTTTTACCCTGTGCACTTGGACTCCGAGACCACTCTACTCAAGTCGCCGATGGACACGACGGACGCCGATCGAGAAGGGAGAAGATCTCTGGGAGTTCTGCCTGGTCGCCCCGACGCGCACCGACGCCCCGTCCGAGCTTCACCTTAGCTACCGTCACACCGTGATTCGCCCTGCCCGCGCACACCGTTGGAACCCAGACACATCCCGACACCTCCTAGAAACTTGCAGCCACCTTCGGCCAGCATCTAGCCACTCTAGCCAGCCTCGGCCAGTCACCAGCCCCGCCCGGCCAGCCGTGGCTAGCCGCGACCAGCCTACAGCAGGCCACAGCCAGCCATGACCAGCCAGCAGTAGGCCACGACCGGCCAGCAGCCGGCCACGACTAGCCGCAGCAAGCCATAGCAGGCCAGGAGGTACCAGCAGCTGGCCAAGAGGAGCCAGGACATGTAGCAGTAAGCCTCGCCACTTTTCTTTGACGCTGACCCTGTCTGGCCTTCGGGTCGTAGCTCCGTTGCTAGATCTCGAGGCTCCGTAGATGATGTTGGACTGTTGGGAAGCCAAGTGATATACGACGCTGGACTATTGAAGAAACTTTTTCCTTACTTTCTATACTCCTGCCCTCCATATTGTATACCTATCCTTATAATCCGTCTGCTCATATCTCTGTTGTACCCTATCTTTACGATCTGTCTGTACATGTATCTGTTGCACCCTATTCTCACGATCTATCTATATCTGTATTTGTAATACAGGATCCATCCATCATAATGCTATGGAAATGTGCTACTCTACTAGTTTGTCGAGTCATTTTGTCTTATGGTCGTGTCGTTGTATCTTTTTGCTAGTTGTTCTTGTTGTCTGCCTGTGTGCCGTGCCTTCGAGCCGGCTGAGGGATCGTACCTCGTTCGGACGTTGCGATCGCGGGAACATTCCTGCCATGACCGTAATGCCGGGTGTAACTCGACCTCTCGTTGGTGTAGCTTGTGGCCGCGAGCATGCCTCGCCATGACCATGAAGCTATACCCCGTGCGCTGTTCTTTGATTCTTCGTGTCCAAGCCCTCGTATGCTTGTACCCTGTGTGACCGCTGCATTTCTTCGATTCTGCGGTGACAACCGCACCGCTACAAATCTGAGAGATGACTTAGTGCCAGTGCACCCAGGTCGTGGTACCCTACGAGTGATTTGCGCACTTGCGTCTTTTACAAGTCGCTCTCTTCTGACGCCCCGTCTATTCCGTGGCGTGTGCGATGGAAGAAGTGGACCGCCGCTTTATGCTGTTTCTCGCTAGTCGTTCCCGTATAGCCCGCTCTGTTCGATCCCGTCTTATCCATGGCGAATGGATCAAAGATCGGACTAACCCTTTTTAGTTAGCGAAGCTATGGTTTATATCAAGATCTCGGACCTATGAGAGTCGACCCGATCAGCTACCTAAAAACCATCTTCACCAAAGATGTGACCGAGAATATGATATGGACGTGCCTAGCTAGCTCCCCTCTCTTCCCTCGCTCTCTCTTGAAATTCTTGGTGTTTAAGCACTTGTATGATCGTACCCGTTTGAATCACAGCCTTGGTACCCTACAAGTGGGTTAAACGCTCGCACTATCTTGTGCAACTCTTCTTGTCGATAATCACCCGTTCTTCTCTTCACTTGGCCTGTACTCCGATTCCCGTCTCCACCATGGCGTCTGGATCGGAAGATCATGAGCCGTGGTGTTTGCTATGGATAAGCTCTGGCCTAAATCATTTATCATAAAGTCATACTGGCTAGGCTGTGACATAAGCCAGTGCATAGCAAACCGCCACTCCTGTTTCTTTGGCCCGATGAAATCGGACATACACCGAGAGGGCTAAGTCGCGTACCTTTATTTATTTATTTCTCGGGTGTTAAAGGATCTTCTAGCGTCTCATCGTCTTTTGGTGTGTTGAGTGCTTTCTCTCCTTGAGTTGTTTTGCGGAGTAGCCGTTCCCGGATTAGCGATGATCGGATTGAGGCCACAGGAAGAGAACGCGGACGACGAAAGGACCGTGGAGTGGAGTCACCCTAGGAGGAGGTGACCCAACTGATCAACTACACTAACTGGAGAACGCTCATACCACTACTTCCTCGACAACGCAGGTGTCATCGCAGCACCTTCTTTTAGAGAATCCTATTAGACATTGCATATCTAGAATTGCTAGCGCTTTATCTTTACTCCTTTGCTAGTATATGATGCATGCAACTACCTAAGCCATTATTACACTGTTTGCAAATCACTCTACTATGCAACTCAGCTTCGCGCTCACACTCTCTTATATATTTCTATCTACCTGCTTGCTTGCATATTACATCACCATATTTATTAACTCCACTCGCATTGTATCTATGATGTGATGCTGGTGGTGAACCTCCGGGAATGGTTTGGTTTGGGATGCCAGACTGGTGGACTATGAGCGTGCTGCGTGTGTCTTGGGTGTGTGGTGAGGGTCGAGTCCACCAAGTGGGATACACGACGCTGTGTAAGCAAGTCTTGCCGGGAGTTGCATCTCGGCATTCCCACGAGAGATACCCGTGGCGGGTAATGGTTTATGAGGAGGTTCCGGAATGAATAGCCTGCGTGGTTTGAAACCCCGTGAATGGAGGTGCCGTGGTGGCACGGAGAGAGTATCCCCTAAGAAAAGAAGCCTGCTTGGTCAAACCTAGGAAGGACTAGCACCAGGTTCATAGGAATCCTTTACTGCTCACTCGTCTTCGATGGGCGGGGAATGGCTGGACTACTTGGTAGGGCGGTGCCACTATTGCTAGGTTGAAAGGTGATAAGGGTGGGCGGTGATGGATGTTGGGATTCCTGAACCGTTCTAGATGCGCAGTACCACTGATTGGGCCCGGTACTGCGTCTCCCGGTCTCAGCGTTTCAGTTCGTGCCCGAAGTTACCCAGGGCTGAGTGGTAGGGTGGCATCGACTTAGACAAGCAAGCACCCGGAATTCTGCCTAGATGATTGTACAGCATCGATGATGGCTAATCTTGTGAGTGGTAAAACCTCTGCAGAGTGTATGGTTGATCGATCGATACATATGCCGATTCGTCGGCTATGGACCTTTCCTGTGAAGCTTTGACTAGTGTAGAGAGCGATATTCTTTTCTCCCCCTGGATGATGATTGTCCGGCAGTGTGCTCGGTGTGGCAGTGTGCCGTTGAGACAGGACCCGAGAGGGAGTTGGGCCTATCGACTGAGCCTGAGGTGTGTGTGTGAGGTGGTGTATGGGTGGGATGATGGATTTGGGATAGACTGATGGGAATTGATGATATGGGTTAAAACTTAATAAACTATTATCACATTATTACTTGATACTATTTCGCATGCGCTTAGGATGCAAACCAGAGCCAAATATTAGGATCGCCAGATCCTTTGTTTTCTCTTTTCCACAAAAGCTCATCGGTGCTGACCATGGCCTACACATATCTGGTGGTGTGCAGATTACCTGACTAACAGAGATATTGAGATAAGAAAGGTTAGGAGGTCTCGTGCCTACGCTCAAGTTTGGTTCAGGAGATGAAGAATATGCTGCGCCATCAACAACTCTGATGATTCTCGTGAAGGAGGAGCCTTCACTCAACAACAAGTTCCGCCAACTCTGATGAAGACTAGATATGCTTCCGCTAGATTAACGATGTAATATGAATCTACTCAGTTGATGTATATCTTATATGTATCTACGATGTATGGCTGTAATATCAACTGATATATGATAATGTGATGGGATCAATCTTTGGTTTTATCACATTATAGCTCATTCTGTGGATTTTCCCTACATGAAAAATCGAGGATGTTTCACTACTTCACACCCCAAACTATGAAACCGGATTTTCTGCCCCCTGAATTTTACAAAACCAGTCAAATAACCCCCTAGATGGTTTTGAACGGTAGTTTTGTAATTTTGTATCTTTTATTTTTTTCTGCTAAATCTTTGAAAAATCATAGTAAATTACAAAAAAAAATCATAAAATAGAAAATCTAATTTTGTTGGACTCCAAATGAGTAGACCTACACAGTGAACATGTAATATGGAAGGCTTTAGTACAAAGTTTTTTCTGTATCTTCAAATCTATGCTTCTCTGTAATTCATTGGAACAATTCATAACTGCGACATACCATATTATATGTTCACTGTGTAGTTCTACTCATGCAGAGTCCAACAAAATTGGATTTTCTATTTTATGATTTTTAATGATTTAATATGATTTTTCAAAGATTCATTGAAAATAAAAATAAAAAACAAAATCACCATTACTGTAACAAAACCAATATCAAAACCATCTAGGAGGTTATTTGACCGGTTTTGGAATGTTTAGGGGGTAGAAAATCTAGTTTTATAGTTTGAAGACTAAAGTAGTCCATTTTCAATAGTTGCGGGGTTATGTGTATTTTTTCCTTTCAGCAAGAGAAAGAAGCACGCACCAGTACACACTGGCGACGATTCTAAATTTAATTTTACCAGAGTTTCTCTCTTCTACCAGCGTGAGCCAATGAAACTCGTGAACTTTAGTTATAGGGGTCTTCTAGAGAACCACCGTTATAAAATTTACACTCTTATGGAAACAATCATTTAGGCCAGTTTCAGTGGAGAGTTTTATTATACTATTTTCAAAATTGCCACGTCATATAGAATGAAACGAAACTCGAATAAAACTTTGTATTGAGAGTGTGTATTTCATTTTAGAGTTTCATTCACATTAAATTTTATGGCACATGGAGAGTTGGTAATCGTATCAAGAGAGTTTCATCTAAATGAAATC
>JAHLJS010000186.1:0-123529 GCA_038502445.1 Eremochloa ophiuroides
AATGATAGCCATGTCTCTAAAATTTATTAGAGAGAGATACAATTCAAATAGAGGAGCATTATATTCCATCATCATCCACACACTTGCACATCTTGATCTAAGGGCATGACACTTCTCTCTTTGGATCCAAGCTTTGAGTCTACAACATATGCAAAGTAAGTATGTTATATTCTGTCATTCCTACCTTAAGCTCCACATAAGTCATTTTTAGAAGTAGGATGATAAGAAGAAGGCAACATCTACTTTATGCCTTGGTAAGGAATCATACACCATTCGAACGACATGAGAGAGCCATATGAGGAACATTAAGTTGTCTTTTGTAAAACATTACTAAAACCTCTAGTATGAAACTTGCAAAGAATGAGAAAAGTAGTGCTTAAGTTAAACTGTTCTGTCTCTCAACCACCTAAGGCAAAGGGAAAGTCATTAGCCCCATAAAGGACTAAGGTAAAATGGGTGAATTTCTATAGCCAATTTTTCCATTCAAAAGAGAAGTATTTAGTTGTACACATGGTATTATTGAAACATGAACATTGTAGCAACTCCTGATCCACCGAGGCTAAGTTTAATTATCTGCTCAGGACGAGCAAAGGTTAAGCTTGGGGGATCTTGTTGACGGTGGATATACCCTAAAATTCCACATTCAAACACCATCAACAGGCCTCGGATTCAAGGGAAGATAAACATATCATGAGCATATTTTATCAATAACTAGTTTCACATGTACTCTTAGCTTGTGATTGCAGGAAACACTAAATCAGTGCAAAAGTGAGCAGCTAGGGGCTAACTACATGGATCGGCCGAACCATGATATGTTGCCCCAGGCCACCACCTTTCAACACATTGCATACAACATCAAATGGAGAAGACCAGAGCCAAGGGGGGCCCACCCATGGGTCGGCCAAACTGCCCATAGGGCCCACCTGGCTCTGGTGACGTGGCAGGATCCATTTGACACTCCAATCAAGTTATTTCATCCATCAGATCAACCTGTGCTTTCATTCAACGGTGGAGATCAAAGGCACACGGATTGAGGCATGAAACGAAGCAACCAAGACAGAACCAACATATGGGGAGAGTCTATGACAGATGGGGACCACGCTGGTGGGCCCAGCCCACCAGGGGTGGGTCGGTCGAACTATAGAAAGTGGGCCCAAGCCACCTGCACACTCCCTGACTGGTGGGTACAGCTTCTAGAAGATCCTGGCTGGGCCCACCAGTCATAGGGGGGTCGGCCGAACCCCCCTGGTGCCCAGCCAGGTCGGTTGGCCTCCACTGACTCCAAGCATGCTTCCATGTGCTCAAATTGTCCAGCCGTCCATCTTATGGCGGTTACAAGGCGGTGGATCCAAGGGTGGAGAGTTGAGGAGCACACGGATCGCTGACGTGGCATCCCTCCACTCTCCACTATAAATAGAGGCTGTCCACTCCTCTTCAAGACACACCATACACCATACAACTCAAGGAGCAAGCTAGAGTTCTACTCTTTAGTAGTAGTATTAGTCTAGTGTGGGAGTTAGAGTCGAGTCGAGCTGCGCTCGGAGTCTCCGGAGTCGTCTGCTGGAGAGTCTGGTATACCTCTTGTACCTTTCCTTCTGTAAGACTTTATCTTTATCAATATATATAATCTTTACTTTACTTCACTGAGTTCTTACTTAGTCTTTACTATTCTTTATAGTATTGTTGTGTCTTGTCTTATTTTGTACTTGTCTTATACTTGATAGTGATCTTGTCCCAACTCAACGTGTGTTAGTTCATCGCCTGTCATAGGGTGTTCTAGTTGTTGGAAAGCAACTAGAATAGTGAGACTTAGTGTAAGCGTGGTGCTTAGACTAGATCTTGCCTTTGATTACCGCTTGTCGCACGGATTGTTTGTGGGTGTTAGCAGGTGGTGACAGCCCTGTCTAGTCTTAGTATCCCTCCACGTGTTTTAGGCAAGTTCTTAAAAGGTAGGCTCCCATAAGAGCGTAGGCACTTCGGGTAGAGGTTTTGTCCTCTATTGTCTCGCACTACCCCCTGCACACTGGTAGTAAGGTACTATCTTGGTATAAGTCATCTATTTGATATGATAAGTCATAAGAGTAAAGTAAGTCATAAGAGTCTTATACTCACTCGTTGTCCTCCCACCTAGTTATACTCTACTAGTTATTTTTTAGTTATCTTAATACTTGTTGTGTGTTGGTGTCATTACCCTTTCCTCTATTTATCGATTTACCCTCTACCACTAGTTGGTACTAAGTTGGTATAGACTTAAGGATCTCTCTCTTTTTATTAACTATTCCTAGCAACCGCTTTCCCTTGGGATAAAAATAAATAACGATACCTTGGAATACTCCCGGGTGAAGTGCTACAGCGGTATATTGTGCGCTTGCGGAATTATCCAATAAACATAAGAAATACCCTCAGGGCACTTCTGGCGCCGTTATCAGATATAGCCTAACACCCTATCTCTGGTGGTTGCGCTAAGAAGTGTCAACAGTTAGTAATAATCACATGGGGCTTAAACTTTAATCATGCTATGCTTATTTTTAGTTCTTTTTAATAATACAATTTATGAGAAAGTAAATATGCAAATTTTAATGCAAAAATTAAATTACCGATAACTACCGAGTTACCTCCCGGCGATGGATCGGGGTTTTTGAGTCCGCCGATCCGTACTTCTCCAGTTGAATTATTCTTCATGATTTATCTCCGGTGTCAGAGATGTTGCATCTTGTTCTTCATGACACTTCAATGTTTGGCATTGCTCCAGTCTTGGCTTAAATGCGAATCACTCGTCTTGCCCATTGATGGTGAATGTGATCTCTCCAGCTCCGACGTTGATGGTTGGATTTGCAGTATTTAGGAATGGTCGCCCGAGGATGAGGGGTATCTTCCTCTCTTCCTGCATGTCAATTACTACAAAATCTACAGGAATGAAAAAGTTGCGGATTTTTACCGGAATATTTTCTGCGATTCCTGCGGGATAGCGGACCGATTGGTCAGCTAATTGCAAACACATCGTGTTGGTGTGAGCATAGAAATAGTTGAGTTTGTCGAAGACGGTCTTGGGCATGACGCTGACACTTGCTCCAAGATCACATAAAGCATTCTCGAACATCTGGTCTCCTATTGAACAATCAATAGTGGGACACCCTGGAAATCCTTCTTTTTAGTAGGAGAAGAACTCAGAATTGCCTTACTACACTCCTCCGTTAGCTTGACAACTTCAGTAGAAGGTAATGGTCCTTTGTTGTTGAGGATGGTTCGATGAATACTTCGCGTATTAGGTAGCTGCATGGCATCTAACAACGGAATAATTGACATATAACTTCTGAATTACCTGTACGAACTTACCAAATTGATCATCTGTTTTAGCTCTTCTTCTTATACGTGGAAACGGTAAGAGGGTTGTGTCATGAAAATCTTGAGTTAATTCTTGATCCTGTAGTTCAACTGGTGGTGAAGGTGGTATACTTTTTCTTCTCTCTGTTGTCCTTTTCAATCTCTTCTTCTACCTGCACTAAATGTGATGGTCTACGTACCCCTTTTGGATAAGATGGATCACGTGCAGACTTACCTCCTCTAGTAGATATTCCTTTTATTTGCTCATGGTTAGTGGTAAACAAAGCAGAAGATAATTGTGCAATTTGTAATTCTATCTTTTTATTAAATAATATTTGATCTTTAACAGCGGAAGAGAAATTATCCAATTTAGAATTAATTCCTTCTAAAACTTTATCATTAAAAGCAAGCTTCTTATAAATACTTTCGATAATTCTAGCTTTTTCTAATATTAATTCTCTCAAGGATGGTTGTCTATGATTTGAAAAATTAGTATTGCCTTGGTACTTACCTTGACTGGTTGACCGAGGTTGATTCCATCCTTGCTTCTGAGAACTAGACTTGATGACTGCACTAATATCTTCTGGGGGATTTGCAAACTCAATTTCTAAAGATCCTTCATATTGATTCTGGGAATTGAATGCATTTTGAATAGCTTGACGATCTCTTTTATGATTGGCTCTTTACTCTAACCAGTTCAACAGTACATCCATCTTGGTTGATAGTGCACATACTTCCTCTGGAACTTCTTCACTCTTATGGCATGTCTGAGTGTTGTTTGTCAATTCTGATTTTTCTGTCATCCTTGCCATAATATCTTCAGCTCTTTCAGGAGTGAGTGACATAAATGATCCTTCAGCAGTGGCATCTAGTGGCTCATGTGACCTTTGAGTTAGTCCGTGATAAAATGTTTGCATGAGCAACCACTTTTTCATTCCATGATGGGGACAATCTGATATGTAATCATGAAAACGCTCCCAGCCTTCTGAAATAGATTCACATTTCTGCTGACAAAATTCTGAAATCTTTACTCGTAGAGCATTGGTTTTGCTTACCGGGAAAAACTTTTCTAGGAAAGCTTTTGAACATTCTACCCATATCTTGACTTGATCTTTATTCTGATAAAACCACTGTTTCGCCTTTCCCTCCAATGAGAACGGAAACAAACGAAGTAGCACGACGTCTTGAGGAATGCCTTTGGTGTTGATAGTGTTGCCAATCTCCAGAAAATTCTGAAGATGGACACTTGCATCTTCATCTTTCTTTCCACTAAATATGATAGTTTGCACTATTTTGATGAGGCTTGGCTTGATCTCATAATCATGTTCTCCAATGTTGAAAGTTGGCCCAACGCGAATATTCTCAGTGCTTGGGGCAGAGAATTCACGTAGAGTCTTCTCAGCCATGGCTTCATAAAATAATGTAAGACCCTTCTTCCTATGGTTGTTCCTAATTGATAAGAGTTAAAATACACAACCAATCCTGCACTTACCCTATATAAGATATTTAAATATAAACAAAACACTGGTAAGTCTGTTAAAGCAAAAGGTTATGTTTATCTCTAAGTATTTATGTCTATAGTCATCTTTATGCTTTTCTATAATATTATCTATAAAGAGCTCTCCTATATGAAATTTTAAAATAAATATACTGGCGAATAAAATCAACGAACTCAATAAATTATCCTAATGAATATGATTGCCATCCCCGGCAACGGCGCCAGAAATGCTTATTGGTATTTTTAACATCACTTCACATTAAGTTGTCATCCCTAACATGATGCCAAAAACCAAAGGTAAAATAATCTTCACTTGCCTCCTAAAAATAATACTATAGAATATATCCGCAGGCGCACAGATAATTCTCCTTTTGTAGCATTTCACCCGGTAAGTATTCCGAGTATCGTTGATTTGTTTTATGCCAAAAGGATAAAGGGACATTCTACTCATTAGGACAATCTACTATAATGATTGGAAAGATAAATGTGCAGACCTATGATAATCCATAACTCTAGTGCTTTAGCGATAAATAAGTCAATGATAAATGGTAAATGGTAACTGAGTAAATGAGGTAAATGGTATTCCAGAGATAGAATATAGAGACTCACTAATGTAGTAAGACAATCTCGAGATTCGGCTAAAGTAAAGAAAACCTATGTAATTACTAAATACAAAGTCTACAGCCTACGCCACATTACACATTTTCATCATAGCATAATCAATTCAGAAAATATCATAAGGAGCACCATCTAATGAGGATGTTAAGACACAAGGGTCACCTCCTTCACGACCGCGCTCTGCTCGTCCTACGTACGGGGGTGAACTATAGAGGAACCAACGCAGCTGTCACCTACGCGGACTACCACATGACCCGGCACGTCAGGGTGCCTCCATAGGTACACAATATATCTAGACACCACGTCTACATAATATATACCACCCAACTCACTCGAGTACTGAATTAGGCGCTTTATGATCAAATGACAATAATCATCACCAATAACAACTATATCGAATATGCAACTAGAATAAACTAAGAACTGAATAAGTAGCAACATATTAAAATAAAGCAAAGTCATAATAAGATACAAGATAAGATTACCGATCTCCAGACGAATGGATCTGGAATCCCAAGCATAGCGCCCAACTCTACTTGAACCTTGCTAGACGCCGAAACTATGAACTTGAAGAACTAGAGCCCTATTTCTAATCTCTGGAAACCCTAACTTCTGTCTACTCTTGACGAATGAAGCAGGAGGAATGAATTGGTGCTCTGGGAGGGGGTCTGCCCCTCTATTTATAGCACGGTGGGATGAACATGCGCCGTGGGATCAAACCGACTTGAACAAAGGGCCCAGATGACTCCAGAGAGACGGTGGAAGAAGACTCCAGAAGGTGGACCAAAACCCTAGGGGGGCGCCGGCCGGCCCACCCTGGTGGGGTTCGGTCCTCGGTCGCTTCAGGTGTGTTCTTGACTCTTCCAGGATCTTCGTGATGATGTTTCCTTGACGGTTAAGTTTTGTGGTAATTAAGCACTTTAAACCTTCTTTTAAGCCTTTCTGGAATAATCCCTGAAAAATACACAATTCACCAAAACTCGTGGAATTTATCAGTACTAACCCCTATGCTTCTATTATTGATCTTCCCTAGACATTAGTTGACGGTATAAAATTGGTACTTAACGACCGTCAACAGTTTGGCTGGTTCCATCCTTGATTTTGCTGAGGACGATAGTAGGTGTTATTATTGATGAAGTTCACATTCTCTTGTAACGTAGGGCAGTTGACAGCTGAATGCCCGTAATCTCCACATTCTTCACAGGTCATGCGAGAATCATTAATATGCATGACTTCCTTCTTCTCTATATCGAGCTTCTTCATGACGATGTCTAGCTTGGCAGTGACCATGTCAGTTTCCTTGAGATGATGAATACCTCCTCCTGTCTTGCGAGGTTGAGTACATTCTTCATTACAGCTTGAATTTGAGGCCATCTTCTCAACAAGTGCTTTAGTTTCTGGAAGCTTAAGTGATAGGAAAGCTTCTCCTGCTGTAGCATCTATGGACTCACGGGTGCTAGAGATAAACCCGTGGTAGAAGGTCTGCAATAGTAGCCAATCATCTATCCTATGATGAGGACAATCTTCAATATAGTCTTGGAATCTCTCCCATGCTTCAGTGAATGATTCGTCATGTTTGCTGTTGAAAGCTTGAAATTTTCCCACGCAGAGCATTTGTCTTGCCTGTAGGAAAGAACTTTGTCAGAAAAACAGTTGAGCACCGGTCCCATGTAGTGTTCCTCTCTTTGTTGGCGTAGAACCACTGCTTAGCTTTCCCCAAAAGTGAAAATGGGAAAAGACAGAGTAAAATAACATCTCTTGGTACTCCTCTGATCGTGAAGGTGCTGCAGATCACTAGAAAGTGTTGTAAGTGTACACTTGCATCTTCATGAGCTTTTCCACAAAATTGATTGGCTTGAACCATGGTGATAAGAGCAGGCTTGAGCTCAAATCCATTCTCCCCAGTGTTGACTGCTGGTCCAGTCTGAATGTTTTCTATTGTTGGGGCGGAGAACTCGCGCAGCGTCTTTTCAGCCATGTCTTCAAACAAATCTTCTCCTAAATGTTCTCCTTCCAATGTTAGAGCTGGCTCCTCTAATGGACTAGCTTGAGCGGCGATGGATATTATTGATAGTGACTCAAAATTGTCCCTCGCCTCTACAACCTTCTTCCTTCTAAGAAGTTTCTCTAGATCGTCAGTGAAATTGTTTGGAAGAGAAAAATCATTCATTCATCACCCTACATAAGATAAGCAAATGATAAAAAATAAGGGTGTGCCTATTTGAGTTAGAGATCAATTGGTAATACAATCTTATCCATTATGTATATATATTATCAATATTTCCTAAGTTTAATGTGCCTTCCCCGGCAGCGGCGCAAAAAATGCTTGTTGACATCTACTAACGTCGCCAAATATAACTATATAACTTTTAATATAAGAGACGAGATTAGAAGATGAATGGTAATTAATTAACTTGTCATTAGTAACTAGCCACTTGTCTATTACCAACATTCTTAAACATGAACTAGGTTGTCATCCCTAATTCTATGTGACCAGGCAGAAATAAATATAAATATAAACTAAGATCAATTCTGCAAGCGGACAGATAATTATACCATTATAGCATTTTACCTAGGAGTTCTACCAGGTTGTCGATTTATATTTATAACACTGGAAAGGATTAGGATAAACTTAAATCTATTATATTGATAGTGATTATATACAATGGATAAGTGACATTACCGATGTCATTTACTCTACTTATAACAGGTAGAGGTCACAAGATAAATAAAGATAACGGTGATAAGTATGATAAAGCATCATAAAAGATAAACATCAGAGCACTCTCTAGTCATAGTAATAGCTAGCCAAAGGATAAACTAAGGAATTAATATCTAAGGTAATTCTATAACTACGTCAATAAATAAATCTAATTAGTGCAATTACATCTAGTAATTATTGTTAGATTAATTATATATCATAATCACATGCAAAGGGCATCATCTAGGAAGGATGTGAAACAGAGTCATCACCCAACTTCGCGACCGTGCCTGCTTACCTACATGCAGGGGTGGACTACAAAGGACTCAACGCAGCTGTCACATACGCGATCTACCACACGACCCGACACATCAGGGTGCACTCGCAGATAAACACGATACCTAGACACCACGTCTACATATTGTTCATCATCTACCCCCCGTCCGAATGGATAAACGCTATACGAGCAATTACATGAATTCAATAAGATCAAACCAACTATATTAGACATATAATCAAAGTAGACAAAGACTATTGTAATCAAGAACATATGAACTATGAAGAACAATGTTTCCCTAATCATAATGAAGAATACAGTAATAGAGATAGAACTAGAACTATACCGAACTCCGCGCTCTAGACAAATGCCGGGGCTCCAGATCCCGCCGAAGAACTAAAACTCCTCTACTTCTAATCAAACTAGGGTAGAACTATGAACTAGGAGACTCTTGACGGCTGGACCGAAGACTTGATGCCTTGGATGAATGATTCTCTCTTCCAGGGGGGTCTGCCCCTTTATTTATAGCCTGGTAGGATGCACGTGCGCCGTAGGATCAAACCGACTTAACCAAGGGCCAAGATGCATCGTGGGAGGCGGTGAAAAAAGACTCTGGAAGGCGGCGGCGAAACCCTAGGGGGGCGCCGCCTGGCCCCACCCCATGGCCGGCCGGCCCCACTTGGCAAGGGTTCGGCCCCAGGTTGCTTCGGGTGCCTTCTACACTCTTCCCACGTCCCGATGACGATGTTTCCTTCGCGATTAAGTTTCGTGTCTTTTATGCTCTTTAACCCTTCTATTATGCTTTTCTGAAATAGCCCCTGGGAAATACAGAACATGCAAAACTCATGGAAACTGTCAGTTAAAACCCTAGACTAGTGTGTATTCATGTATCCTTTGGTGTCTAAAGTTCTAATAAAAGTTGACGTTATCCACCGTCAACATCTGTGTTCACTTAAAAATACCAACAGTTTCTATGTGTATTAATTACCCTGTCACATAAGCATTTTTCTGATATGGCAAGCGATTTAATGAAGAGAGATATACAAACCAAGTCGAAGTTAGAAACCAGGTCTACACGGGAACCAAGACATGAAGAGATGTGAATCATACTATATACATAGAAACTATACATGGTTTCTAGTATTAGGAGTGCCCTAAAGGATTCTTATTCTCATTCTCTTGCTCACATGAATGGACGTTGAGATTTTCTTTGAAATTTTCTGGACTATATTGAGGCCCTATTTACTTCTTAAAATTTTTTCTCTTTCCCTGTCACATCGATTGTACTTTATGTTTGCATGGAACATTAAATAAAGTAGCAGTTGTTGCATGTTTATACTTTTTATCTGACTAACTCGAAATGAATCTTTTAAGTTTAATTGGGCCATGATTGGACAAAAGTTGTCAAATACAAACGAAAATGCTACAGTGTACTTTTTCACCTCTTTTCACCAAGTAAACAGGGCCTGATTCTAGCCCATAATTCCAACTAGTTAGTCGTTTCTTATGGTCATCCTTCCCTTAAGTTTACACCTGCAAAATCTTCGTTCACGCTGCTCCATTCATATCAAGGTTTGGCTCAGCTTATGTGCGTTGAGAGTGACAGGCGTGTGGCCCACCTTTCACCGATTTAAATTGAGTCAGTTTCTGTTTTTTATATGTTTAAATCATTTATTGCATGAGTATTTATAAAAAGTCTTGAAAATCATTTGACTTAAGATCACACTAATCTCAAACTAAATCTCACTCCGCTTGACAGTGTGCGACGAACCAGCCATCCGGAGTATCGATGATGGTAGCAAAACTCGACCCTATTATTCATTAAAGGTCTAGTCTTGGCGTCTAGGGCTTCCCTAGGCCACTCGAGGGTTTCCCAGCGGTGACGTCTGGCCTGTCGATTTTTCTCATTTTTCCCCCTTCCCTGTGTTAGGTTCCCTGCACCCTGATCCTTTCCTGGGATCCGTCTGGTGCTGCCATCTCAGTTCAGTCTCGTCTGTCCACATTCCCAAAACCTAGTATGTGCTAGTCGTCTGCCTTCTGGGTCCACTCAATAGGTCAGATTGTCACCGTCTTGTCATTAGTTCAGGGATCGTTCGTTACTCTAGGTGTGCCTCCATGAAGGGTGTTGCGAGAATGTTGGAGAAATTGAATCTGTCAGCGGCGGAGAAGAAGAAAATCAAGTTGGGTGGCGGCCAGGAGGGACGTTCTTCTGATGTTCCCGAACAGGTTTGGGAAATTACTTTTGGAGAGGGGATTAGAGCTGAGGCGGTGGAATAGGCACTAGGATGGATCTGGTGCCCTTTGCTCGAAATTGAGTGTAAGGAGTTGGGGGGAAACTGCTTTCATTTCACCTTCAATCAGGCGACCGGGAAAAGAAGAGCATTGGATGATGATCCGTGGATTATCTCTAAGGAACTATCGCGGTGGTTGATTATGATGGTTCCAAATCTCTAACTGATTATGTCGTCCCCAAAAAACGAAAAATATATGTGAAAAATATATGTCTACTCTTTGATAGAGGGACTGCGATTTCAAGATGTATTAGTATCGTTCCAATGCACATGTATGTTTGCTTGTAAATATTTAAGAGGTAAAATTTCTCTTCTTATTATTCTGTCCACCTCCCCTAAACTACCTGGGCAGTTTAACTATCCGGGAAGTTGATCCCCATGCCTATGACCCGAACTTATGACCCAACTGAGATGAGAACAACTCATGTCTACCAATGATGATTTCGATATGTATTGGGTTGCGTCCTATGTATTTCGCATGTGACCCACACTCAAAAGGCACACTTATATATGAATTAGAATTTAGAACAACTTATATCTAGATGATATGGAATCCGATTCATATACGCACTGGCATATTTGGTACTATGTACAACCTGTTTGCTTCAGTTGGCCAGAATTGCCCCTATTGTTCAACATGGAACACCATTTTTCTCAGAATAAATCAGCTGCAACCGAAATAAGTCCCACCAAGCAGAGCCTAAACATGAGAGTTATAAACAGACCAATAGAGATTAGAGGAAGGTGGACGAAAAACAAAATGGAAAAATTGTAGCTTTTTAATATTAGATATATATAAATATAGAAAATCTTGTAGCTTTTTAATATTAGCCTAAACATGAGAGCTTTTTAATACATGTAGAATTGTTAGGTATAGATAGATAGATAGATTGATTGATTGATTGATTGAGTGATGATGATAATCCATAATAACTGGATATATGTTATTTATACTAATTTATTAGTTTACTTATACTATATAAAACTCAAACTGGCATAATCATTATTAGGCCAGTCTCAATGGCGTTCTATGAGAGTGTCATTTGCACTTAATAGTCTATCATTTATGTATTTTTTATGATATGGCAATGTTTTAATGAAAAGAGGGGAGTAAGTGTCAAACTCTCTTTGAGTGATATAATTAAATTTTTATAAAACTATGAAATGAAACTTTATATTGAAAAGTGCTGAGACAGAATCTACGGGATTGCCAATTGAAAGTAAAAAGGGCACGACAGATCGGATCATCGGAACGCCACGCCACGAGCCCACAGAGCGAGGTCGAGAAATTGATCTATATCCTATCATCTGGCTTGCCGAACCACCCTACCATCAAGCAATCGTCAGCGAAATAGCCATGTTAGTATAATATCTTAGCTGCATACTCCCTCGTCCCTTTTTATCTGTCCCTTGCATTTTTCGAGAAATAACTTTAACTAAATATATATTAAAATACATTAATATTAATGGTACATAATTAGTATCATTGAAAAGATCTTTGAATTTAGTTTTTTAACAAATTTATTTAGAGATATAAATGTTGCACGTATTTTCTAAAAATTGAGTCAAACTTGTGGTACGTACACCAACGACGACGATTAATTAGGGAGGGAAGGAGTATGTTTAGATTCATCACCAAATACTAAAAGTCAGAGCATTAAATGTTGATAAAAACTAAAACTAATTTGACAACTTTATAAAATGTCATGAGACGAATCTTTTAAGGCTACTTGGACTATGATTGAACACTTGTTGTAAAAGTTAGTACGTTGGTACAACAAAAATTTTGCAAAATGGGCAATCTAAACAAAACACCCGATAATAGATTTTTAACTCAATTGGTTTCTAACCAATCTAGAAAAAAAATTATTATACGTGTTTGACTTGCATATCAATATCATTTTTGCCAAAAATGCTAGAAAGATATGAGTTCTCTTAGCAGGATATCTCTTGTTTTATTTGTATCTCACTCGGTTGCCGTTCCTCACTTTACCATATGGTACTAATATCAACCAGGTACATAAAACTAAACTGGAATAAATACACGTCTTATTAAGCCCATACGTTGCAACAGGAGAGTATCAAAATAAAATTTTCAACTCTATAAAGCCCAAGCCATGTGATCCCAACCCAGACCGACCCGTTTTGGCTGAAAAGCTGAGCTGATTTTGGCTAAACTTGATTTGTTGTGAGGGAAAATATTGTTCCAGAGCTGAAAAATATGTGGTGTTTAGTTGAAACGAACACAGCCAAAAGCGCTAATCAGCCGTCGCCAAAGGCCTGGTGGTCCTGCACATGCGCAGGCTGTAGCGGCAGCCCAAATAAATAAAAAGGGAAAGCTTTCAGAGAACTGGAGGAGCGGCGGCCTTGGCCCTACATCCGGATGGGAGGAGCGATGGCGTGCGAAGCGGAGGAGCCGCGAGCTCTCCGTGAGGACAGAAAGAACCTTGGCTGCTGATTATTTTTTCTTTGCCGTATCGTGAGAGAAGAACACATGCCACGTAGACTCCATGCCAGCTGGGCCGGGCCTGCTGAGCCGCTTCTACTGAATACACCACACGGTGGCCGTGAGAGAGGGGAGGGGGAACGAAAAAATAGCAAGATCTCGCTTTAGTAGTAGTATAGATATAATGTTATTATGTATTTTTTTATAAAATATTAATATTTAATTTTATAATATTATTATCTGGTCGTATGATCTCTTATTGTATCTTTGTGTTTTGAGTATAAATGTTAAGGTGTCCCTGGTTATGCACGGAAATAATACCCGGTTATCATATCTTATCGTAACTCAGGTTGATGGAAAGAAGAATGCGAGACGCGCAATCTACTGGATTTGCGAGTTTGGAAGCAGAAAGGGCAGGACGGATAGGATCACCGGAATCCGGAACGCCGAACGCCAGCACGGGCCCACGGAGCAAGGTCCAGGATTCGATCTATAAATAAATAATATCATCTGCATCTGCTAGAGACCGAACCTCATCAGCGAGACAGCATGTCAGACACCAAGGCTACGCCGCCGCCGCCACCGCCACCGCCGCCGCCTCGCTTGTACCAAGACGACGAGCCGCTGGAGCGGCCGACCGCCCCGGCGCAGGGCCCATCAGCCAACGGCGGGATGGTGCTCACCACGCAGTGCGAGTTCCCGGCCGTCGCGAGGTCCGCGTCCCGGGACTGGTTCGCGGTGCTGGTGCACGCCAAGGCGCCGACGGACGTGGCGCGCGCGCCGCTGGACCTCGTCACCGTGCTCGACGTCAGCGGCAGCATGAAGGGGCCGAAGCTCGCGCTGCTGGCGCAGGCCATGCGCTTCGTCGTCGACCAGCTCGGCCCCGCCGATCGCCTCTCCGTCGTCTCCTTCTCCGACACCGCCACCCGCCGGACCCGCCTCGCGCGCATGTCGGACGCCGGGAAGGCCTCGGCGAAGCTCGCCGTGGAGTGGCTCGCCGCCCAGGGGGGCACCAACATTAGCCAGGGCCTCCATGTCGGCGCCGACGTGCTCGCCGGCCGCCGCGAGAAGAACGTCGCCGCCGCCATGATCCTTCTCTCGGACGGGCAGAACACCTACGGCAGCACGAGCGTCGTCAAGCCCGACGGCACCAAGAGCTAGGCCAACCTCATGCCACCCTCGTTCACGGTCGGCGGCGGCGGCGGCGGCAGCGGCAGCATCCGGCCGGCGCCGATCCACACGTTCGGCTTTGGCGCCAACCACGACGCCGCCCTGATGCACGCCGTCGCGGAGGCCACGGGCGGCACCTTCTCGTTCGTCAGGGACGAGGCGGCGATCCAGGACTCCTTCGCGCGCTGCGTCGGCGGGCTCCTCTCGGTGGCGGTGCAGGAGGCGCGCGTCGCCGTGACGTGCCTGCACCGGGGCGTCCGGGTCCAGGAGGTCAAGTCCGGCGCCTACGGCAGCCACGTGGGCGTCGACGGCCGCGCCGCGTCCATCGACGTCGGCGAGCTCTACGACGGCGAGGAGAGGCGGTTCCTGGTGCTCGTGTACGTGCCAAGAGCGCGGGCGACGGAGGAGGTCACCCGCCTCCTCAAGGCGAGCTGCACCTACCGCGACGCCGCCGCCGGGACAGGCCAGGCGGCGGCGGCGGCGCGGCAGGCCACGGCGCCCGCCGCCGTGGTCCAGAGGCCGCTGGAGCTGGCGACGCCGCCGCCTGCTCCGGCCTTGGACGTGGAGCGGGAGCGCGTCCGCCTCGCGGCGGCCGAGGACATCGCGGCCGCGCGGGTGGCCGCAGACGGCGGGCGGAACGCCGGCGCGGCGCGGATCCTGGCGTCCGGCTCAAGGCCATGGAGCAGTCTGCGCCGGGGGCGGCCGGCGACGACCCCGCATGCAAGGCGATCAAGGAGGAGCTGCGCGACCTCGGCGCCCGCGTCGGCGACCGGGCCGAGTACCAGCAGACGGGCCGTGCGTGCCTGCTGGCTGGCATGAGCTCGCACGCGCAGCAGCGCGCATCGGGGACGGACGTGACGTCGACGTCGGCGAGCAAGGGTAGCGCGTACCTGACTCCCAAGATGGAGGAGATGGTGGAGATCTCGCGTGAGAGCAGCAGGAAGCGTGACGGCGGCGGCGGTGGCCAGCAGCTAGCCAGCACGTCGGGGCAGATCAAACAGCCCAAGATAGAAGAGGTGTAAAGGACGATTTCGTTTGAGAATCTGATCGAGCCAGGAGCTGAAGCGTTCGTTCAACTACCTCTATGAGTAGGCTTTTTACTTTGTTCTGAATCAATCTGGCACTGCAACTGTGCACCACATTGCTGATACTGTTGCTATAAACTCTGCATGCATGTCATGTTATCTTATTATATTATCACAAGAGAAGTGTTCTCGTGCTCGTTGTCGTTCAAAGTAATGTACTTTTCTTGTCAACACTAATAATCTACGCACTTACGCGTGATACCTTTTTTGCGGTTCTTTTTAGCAATGATCGAAGAAAGGATATGATCGATAGAGAGACTTGAGCACGCTTTGAGCTGCGGTCAGCCATAATCTTGGCACATGCCACCACTGTCTCAAAAGATGATTCCACACAGTACTTCGAAAGATGTTAGCTTCACGTAGATGATGCAAGAAAAGTGTAAACACACATATTTTTTCCTGGAATACGTGTCAGCATCTGAGTCTCCAGTCACCTATGACCTAAAATGAATCATCCACTAACTTCACGATCCACTACTTCATGGTACTCAAACGGCGTTGGGTACGATCCTCATGTTAGTAACAATATGCTTTAGTACCCAAATGACCTTTTGCAGAATGATTTGCATATTGCCAATTGAACTCGGCTAAGGAGAGTTACCATTGGTACAATCTTTTGCAATGTGTCCCTTTTTTCGGCACAAGTAACAAATTCTTTTTTTGTTGAGACTTCTTGTTCTTGTTTCTTGTTGTTTTGTCTCTCAACTTGATGCTTGTGCCTTCTCCACAAGCTCGTCGGATAACTTTGAGGCAAAGTGTCCCTTTTTTCACAACTATGACACTTGGTGAGGTCTTTATTTGGTCTTTCTCTTCTTCTCGTCTTCTTACCCGTTGAATCACAATCTTCTTGGTTGACCCTTTGCTTTATTTGGGGGCTTCAATAACTCATCTTTGCTTGAGTCTTGTGGCATCATTTTTGGCTTCACTTGTGGCTCAACTTGAGACAGCACCGCCTTCTTATTTTGGCACATTGAGACCAAGTGTCCCCACGTGTGACACTTGACATGTTTAAGCCTTTCTTCTTCTTGAGTTTTTCTTTGTCGGGGCAAGTCATGGCAAGATGACCCATTTCATGGTACTTGAAGCACATTAAGTGGGAAAGCTTCTCTTCTTCCAGCTTCTCTCTCTCTCTCTCTCTCTCTCTCTCTGCTTCTCTTCTACGAGCTTCTCTCTCTCATCTTCTCTTTCCCCACGTTTTTCCTTTCATTTTCCTCTTGTTGAAGCCAATGCGACTCAGGGTTGGGCATTCGGTTTAACCGATGTGTTTGGTTTAGTACAGGAGGTAGAGTTAGAAATAGTCCCATCCAATACAGTTATAGTTCAATTTCTAGTAAGTTACAAAGAGTTTTGACCTAATCCAATCATATAGAATCTCGGATAAGCAATTTCTATCTATACCTATTTATTCCGTGTTCTCTAAGTAAGATAACATATCCCCCAGTCCATTGACTCCTTCAGCTGGTCGGCCCGGCTAACCTCGGTTAAGATGCTAGTTTCGGTCTTGGTGAATATATATAGGTCTCATGTATTGGGTCATTGCGCATCTAATAACATAAAACAATAGAAAAAACAAGGATGCCATCGTGAACACAACATATTTGGATCAGAACTTTTTTACACTAGCTCGAAGATTTTAAGTTAGTAAGAACATTAGTAGAAAAGATTTTTAGGAATGCCTCCCTTTTTTATCACAGACAGTTAAACTAACACACCTCCTCTAACGTCTCTCGCGAGCACTGTAGCTCAATAACCACTCCTAAAAAACTATTTCCAGGGGCGGGGTTTCATTAAAACATTCTCCTCTAAAAATGCATCTATTTTTAAAACGATTTCGTTAAGAAAACCGCCTATAAACATACTATTTCAAGGACGGTTGCTTTTGTCAACTGTCTCTGAATATGACTAAGTCAACTCAAATAAATTCATATCTTTTTAAATTCAAGTCATGATAAACTTTATATCAAAATTGTACAGCTTAACGAGATTTAAAACTTTGTAGTTGATAGATTTTTCATTTGATATCATTTAGGGTTCCAAATATATAAATTAAGTATGAGATTTTGAATTTCAAATTTTTAAATTTTTCAAATGATCTTACATGAGAAATATTTGTATCAAAGTTATAGTGTTCAACGAGATATAAGACTTTATAGTTGAAAGTTTTCTCATTTAAGGTTGTTTATATGAATTAAAATTGAAAGAGCATTTAGGATCTCAAAGTGTTTTGGTGATTAATAACAACACGATTAAAGGACTAATGAACATTGTGAGATTTGCAGGTATTTATTTACAGGTGCACATTGATGGTTGAACTATTCTAAATCCATATGAGATTGCAAATCTTCGGTTGTCTAGCTTATATTGATGATTGGAAACAATCTAGTTGAAACAAAAGACAACAATTATACAATTGAAATGGTATTCAAAGCATGATGTGAAGCATGGGCAATGCACATAAATCTTGATGTGGTGTTAATGACAAGTGGGCAACTTCGAGGGACTAAGCGAAAGGTGAAGGGCAAGTGACGACTTGGCAGCCGAGGGACCTAGCTAGGGTGAAGAAGAAGCCAACTTGAAGTTAACCATGCAAGTGGTGATTGTCAATGTGGAAGATCAATCAAATGTTCAAAAATGACTTGGATTTGACACAAGTCACTTGCTCAAGACGAAGGGATCATGAAGATAAAGTGATGAAGCTCTCAACAATTCAAAGTTCAAAGCGGCAAAATATTTGAAGATCAAGAACAACTCAAGTGGGACAAAGCAAAATTTATGTGAGTTGTATTTGTGGTTGCCCCTCTTGGAGAGTCGCATCACTAAAGTACTGGAGACAAGTGACAGTGCTCAAGGACAAAAACCAGAGAGAAAAGAGGTTGAGAGAAAAGGGAGGAAGTGAGAGAGGTAGCCGGCTGGGCAGCCTAACCCGGCCAGGCCGGGTATCAAAACCGGCCAGGCTGGCTTTCCCAGCCAAGCCGGGTAGGCAACCCGGCCAGGCCGCCTCTCCAACGGCTAGTTGGACTTTGAACTGGCCAACTCGGCTAGGCCGGGTTCCAAACCCGGCTAGGGTTTGTCGATTCAGCCCCAACGGCTAGTTTTGGAGAGGAGGCTATAAATACCTCTCCCACTCCCTCTTCCAAGGTTGCTGATTCTCCCAATACCCATCCACGACCAGAAAAGCCCTCTTGCTCTCTCTACTCTCTCTTTGTGAGTGAAAAGATTACAACTTCCTAATCCGTGATTAGTGAGTGAGCTTGAGCCTTGAGAGATTTGTCTTTGTGACAAGAGTGATCCAAAGAGCTTGTGTGAGCAATCCCATTCTTGAGCACTTGAGCAAGTCGAAGATTCTCTAGTTCATTGCGTTCTTCCGATTGGAGCTTCGACTCCGTGGTGGCAAGGTGTCACCGACGAGCACCCGTGGGGTGTTGTAGGCTGCCTTGGTGGCCATTGTTGTAAGGGTTGCTTTCCCGCTGAAAAAGGAAAGAAAGCTCCTTAGTGAAGAAGGTGGAAAGAGACCGTTTTGGGTCCGACCACGAGTTGACCTTGGTTGGGTCCTCACCGGCTTCCACAACGGAGAGTAGGACACCTTTGGGTGTGCCGAACTTCGGTCAAACAAATCCTTGTGTCTTCTCTTGGTTTGCCTCACCCTTTGCTCATTCATCACACATTTACTTCCATATTCTACTTGTGCTACTCGGTTGTTGTGGTTTGTGTTTGCAGGAGGTGTTTGGATTTTTCCATACACTTACATAAGCTCCACAAGTCGAGTTGTAATCTTAGTGAAGAGAAGAAACGGTTCGAACCTCGTTATTCAGCTGTGCAGGTCGGAAGTTCCGACGAAACCCGGAAGTTCCGGGGAACCACTGGGCAAAGTCGTGAAACCCGGCCAAGCCGGGTGGTAAAACCGGCCAAGCCGGATTATCCGGCCCAGCCGGGTTGTGGAGCCTGCCTAGCCAGTTTTGTCGGGGTGCAATTTGTTTACTAACCTTTGTCTAATTTTTGAAGAGCCTATTCACCCCCCCTCTAGGCATCGATTCGGTCCTTTCAATTGGTATCAGAGCTTGGTCTCACGATTGAAGCTTAACCGCTTGTGAGGATCGATGTCTTCTTCATGTGAGGTACCGTTTGAGTTACTCTGTAAGGATGGCTCAAACTTCTCTTCTTGGTCATCACATGTTCTCAATGCTTTACGTGCTATGGATCCGATTTGTGAGAGTGTTGTAGTAGCAAGCATTCCATGCTTGGTACTCAATGCTCATACCTTACTCTTGTTTATGAGAACTATGTGTGCAGAGGTTTATAATGATTGTGTAGTATGTGATGGTGAGTACCTCGAGGATGCTCATCTTGTTTGGGTCAAACTTTGCGAAAAGTTTGGATAACCCAAACTTGATGGACAATTTGGAGAAGAGAAATGCTACACCACCATCACCTCTGCATCACCCTGCTGTGAGGACCTGAAGGAGAATGGAGGCTATGCCGACCGGTTTGTCGCTGAGGAGACAAACCTGGCCAAGCCGGGTATGGAACCCGGCCAGGCCGGGTTGGTCGACCCTGCGGCGAACCAGCTTCTTGAGGCTGATCTTCATCCAGTTGCAGAGTGCTTCTCCTCCAATCTTTCTGACTTAACTTGCCTCATGGCAAAGCAAAGGCCATTGCAAGTTGAGGATGAGAGAAAGGAGAATGATGAAGAAGAAAGCGAGGGCATTGTGATTGAGGATGATTACTCGGTTGATCATCTTAGTGACAAGGACAAATACATCTTCATGAAGATTGTCAACCACAATGGCAAGCTTGAGATGGCGATTGAGCAACAAAAGCAACTCCGTGAAAGAAAAGATGCATTCACCATCTCCAAGTTGAAAGAACTAAAGGCAATGATCGAAAGATACGAAAAATTGTCAATTGAGCATGATTTGGTTACTAAATCTTCTTCTAGTGTTGTTCAACTAGAAAAGAAAAACTTAGAGCTCAAGACAAAACTAGATGAACTTGCTAGCAAATATAACATTCTTGAAGCAAACTTTGTTCATCTCAAGTACTCACATGATGAATTAGTGGACTCACATATCATGCTTGAAATGGCTCATAAGGTTGTTACTACATCGGTAAAATCAATTCAACCTCCTACACATGCACGCACTCATGCACCATGTCAATCAAATATTTCTTGTGCTAATGTGTGTGTTTCTTAAGTAAGCCAATCTTTGATTGAGCATGATCAAATAGAAAATAAAGGAATCACAGATAAGCTTGAAAGGCCAAACAAGGATGTGTTTCGGTTGAAGGGCAAAGAGGAAGCACAACCTTCTTAAGATAACCGTGATGTCATAGTGAAAAAGCTTGAGAAGGGATCAAACCTTGCTTCCTCCATAACCCAACAAAAGAATCACATTCCTACCAATGGTAACACATCCAAGAGCAAGAGACATGGAAAAAGAATGTGCTATGGTTGTGGCTTGTATGGGCATGAAGGTGCTATGTGTCCATACAAAACTTGGGCCGACAAGTATGAAGCTGCTGAAGCCAAAGCGTCCACCAAGTTGCAAAAGCAAGCCAAGAGTGATGGTCCAAGTGCTTGCATGAGGTGCAAGAGGAAGGGCCATTCCATCAAGAGTTGCTTCTTGGACTTAAGAGATAGGGAGCAAAGAAAGCAAGCTCAAAAAGAAACAAGAAAATGCTATGGTTGCAATGAGAAGGGTCATTACATTGGTGAATGTCCCAACAAGCAAAACAAGAGCATTGCAAACAATGGTCGCATTTGCTACACTTGTAGAGGTAAAGGACACCTAGCCAAGGATTGTCCCAAAGGTAACATTCCTAAGCCGAACACATTTGATCATACTAATATGCTTAGGAAGACCACAAATGGAGTTGATACTAGTAATGAGATGAGCTTACCCAAAACTAGTGTCAATGCCATTTGGGTACCTAAGTGCTTGTCAACTAACCCAAAAGGACTCAACAAGAGTTGGGTACCAAAACAAGCTTGATAGGCAAATAGGTAAATGGAGATGCATTGGAGGCTTGACCTTGACATAAAAAGATCAAAATCAATACAAGTCAAGACTTTATCACAATACTTACTTCATCCAATGGCATCTCGGTAACAAGTTCAATTTATGGCTGCGTTCGGTTGAGGGTATAAGCGCTTATAAGCGCTTATTTTTCAGCACTTCAGCAGTATTTTTCTCTCACAAGATTTCAGCACTTCTACAGCACTTCAGCGCTTATCTACAGCACTTCAGCTTCACCGAACACAGCCTATGTTGGCTAGCCATGTTACTTAGTGTAGACATTGAATATATATGTGCATCTTTTGAAAAGGTTTGTATAGATATATATATTCATGAAAGTGGCTAGTCCTTGTGCAAAATTTACATTTTGTCCCATATGATGCTCTTAATGGCTCTCTAGTGGAGCAATGCTTATCTATGTTGTAGAAAATCAAATTTGGGACATACAAGTGACAAGGCACAAGGAATGAACCGAAGGAGATCACCCAGGACTGGTACCACTGGTAAAATACCGGTACTACCGAAAGTCGATAGTAACGAAGTAATGCCGGAACTACCGACATAGTCGGCTCAGCCGGGTCTCGGACCCGGCCAGGCCGGTTCTGGCAGGAAGCCGGCCAAGCTGGGTCATAAACCCGGCCAAGCCGGGTCATAAACCCGGCCAGGCCGTTTTCTGCGGGGCAGGCAGGGATGCCTCTTTTCTGTGGTGTTTTCTCTCCTATAATCATCTTTCACATATTAAATTGGTTCACACACAAAATGGCTGTGAGTATCACCTTTCTAACTAACTTTTCATGCTTTACATGTTATATGGAGAATAGGTATATGTTGAATCCCTATAGATATAAATTTATCTAAAGTCCCTTGATGAGTAATTCAAGATCTCTAGTGCACTTCTTTAGGGGGAGTTCATCATATATCTAATCTTTTTGTTACTAACCTTGTTGAAAGAGCATGTGTATAGAATGCAAGTTAGAGAGGATTATGTTTCAAGTGGATGTTTCCCATTGTCTATCAAATGCCATTTGAAGATCTATTCCAAGCTAGAACTATACTTCATGTCAATTGATCTTGAGAATAGCTTTTTTCTCAAGTATTATCCGTACTCATGCTTAAATGATAAATCTTAAAAGTACTTATGGGATGCTAGAGACCAAGGTATGATTTATTTGAAGCAATTTAAGTATTGAAAGTCCATCTAGGATCCTTGCTTGTTAGAGTGTGCATTTATATGACATAGGGTAGATTTTGCGAAAACCCAACTAGATGTTTTAACTTGTGAAGGTTTATTTGCCAAAGATTGATTCTTGGTCTTTGTGACCTTGTCATGTCTAGAGTGATTATTGTTCATCATGATTGATTGTTTGGCTAATCACTCAAGATATGACTTTCCTTAGTCCGCGAATATCAATCTAGATTATACCTTTATCTCTCTCTTTTGGAAAGTGTCAAGTAAAGAAACATGGACATAAGTTGGAATATGTTTGGTGCAAGCATAAAAGGAAAAGAAAGTTTCGATATTTGGAATGAATTTGACATTCATAAAAGATAGCTTGAATGGAATGCAAACATTGAAAAATGGACTAAAAAAATCTTGGATAAAATAAGAAAAAGTCAATTTGGAGCAAGTATTTGGTGTGGGCCTGAAAGGAAAGCCTTTGTGGCTGAGTGGGCAAAACCGGCCCAGCCGGGTCCCAGACCCGGCCAAGCCGGGTATTGCGGGCAGGGCCCCACCTGTCAGGGGTCGCGGGTTTTACAGTGGGGGACCTCCTCTTCTTCTACCGACGCCATTCACCTCAGTTCACCCGTGCTCTCTCTCTCAAGTGCTCCCATGGTGGTGTGAAGGTGCCCCCTTCCCGATCTCTCGCCCTAGGGCAAGGATTCAAGTTCCCTCTCGGCTAGGGCCTCCCTTGGGTCGGCTAAGCCGGGATTTGGAGCCCAAATCTTCTCCAAGCTCTTCTTCCTCTTCCCCAAAGGTATTAATCGTTCATGGTGCCCGATCTCTCTCTCTAGGCGACCTCTCTTGATTTCCCTTGGTTAGATGATGGATGTTGGTGCTTAGAGGCAATGCTGGAAGTATATATGAAGTTCCATGGCGGATTTGCGCAGGGGGAGGATCTTTGGTCGACTGGGTGGAACCGGCCAAGCCGGGTGGGAGAGCCGGCCAGGCCGGGTGCCCGGCTAGGCCGGGTTTCCGAAGCGGCTCAGCCGGGTTTGATAACCGGGCTAGCCCCTCCCCTCTGCCTTACTGGTTTGCTCAGTTGGACAGAAATCCTGTCTTTGCACAGATTTTATCATGGTACTTCAAAGTTTATTAACTTGTATAGATATTTCGTATGATGGTTCACATTAAGTAGAAATCTCTTTGGAAATATGTATATAACACATTGAGCCTTTGTAGCTTTATTGTGATGTATTTCCCTAAAGAAGTCCACTTAATGCGTGTCACCATACTATCTTGCAAATTAATCAAAAGCATTGCACCTTATCTCCGTGTATAGTAGCAATAGAAAGAAACTCATGTGGAAATTGTGTTGGTCATCTCAAATAAATTTCGACATAAGTGTCCTTCTAATGCTATTTTACATCCTCTCTAAGCCATATCTTGATATATCTTGTCAGAGGTCTTATGCTATATTGGAAATCCTTTGTGTGTGGCCTCAGGGACAATGCATCAATATGTCAGAAGGAAAAGGGTCAGAAGAGGGTCAGATGAAGGAGAAGGATCAGGGGCAGGAGATCAGGATGAAACACATGTTGGACAGAGTTCAGGTGTGACTCGTCCTCAGACCAGGCTTTCCTCAGGTACTCAGCCCAGGGTATCTATGTCAGAGATTCAGGAGAGTGGCTCCTCTAGTGATGATGATGAGGAAGAGGAATACAGAGTTGAGCACAGAGACAAAGGTCCAGCAGTTCCCTCAGTTGATGATGACGATGATGACGACGACGATGATGATGATGTTGATGAGGCAAATGATGAGGAAGATGAGCAACAGCAGCAGCAGCAGCCAGTCAGAGGCAGTCAGAGAGGTGCTTCAGCTTCTTTTGATCTAGATCAGATGTTCAGGATGCAGCGTCCTCAAGGTCCTCTGAGAAGAGCCAGAATTGACTACATGGCTAGAGGGATGACAGAGGCTTGCAGAAATGAAAGGAAACTTGATCCCAGGCTGGCTCCTCGCACTGCTACAGATTACAGGTTTCACACTCTCTTTCACCAGGATTTCTATGAGTCAGTTATTCTTCCTAGAAATATCCATAGGGCTCAGTGGATTGACTGGGAGTACATGAGGAGGAAAAATGATCCAATTTTTAATGATGTCATTAGAGAGTGTGAGAGGAAGAAAGTAAAGAATATCATGGGTTTGCAGTATAACTGGAGTGATGAATTGATTGCTCAATTTTATGCCACACTCTATGTTGATGAGACTAATGTAGATCAGAAATTGTGGACCATGAGCTGGATGACAGATGGTGCTTGGTATAGTGTTACCTATGAGAGGTTCAGCACAGTTCTTGGGTTTGATGAGCGTGATATGAAGAGGCACAAGATTCACTCAGAGTTGCATTTGCCGGGAGCACAGATGAAATTCATGTATTCTCTAAATTCTCAAGGTTACTTTGGCACTGTGAAGGGCATCTACTTTTTTTATGGATATCTCAATAGGATGTACAGGGCCACTCTTGCACCTAAGTCTGGAGACAATGAGAATATCACATTCTATACAAAGAACTTGCTTGCCAAGATGGCTCCTTCTGCAGCACGCTTTAGTGTGTTTCACTTTATATGGGCCGAGATCAAGGGCATATCTGAGTATCCCATGCAGAGTGCAGCATATGGACCATACATTATGAAGACGATTGAGGATGTGACAGGTTTGACATTTGTGAAGGAAGTGGTGCACAAACCACTAAGGATTGCTTGCCTCAAGACACCGATTGTGCCCACTGATCCTGGAGCTTCCACTTCCACTGCTACAGCTCCAGGAGATACCTCTAGTCTTCCTCAGCAGCACGGTGGCTCTCACAGACAGCACTCCAGAGGCCATGGTAGGGACAAGCCACCATCTCCCATCAGAAAAATTTTCAACATGATTTTTGGGATGTGCAGGCGCCAGGATGACATAGACAGGAGATTCTACAGTGAGCAGGTAGAGGCCAGGGCTCAGCAAGCTTGGGTGAGAGAGACATTGACTCGTCCACCAGGTGCACCTATTCCACCTGAGCCAGTTCAGCAGCCTTTGCCTCCTCCTCCGAGGTCACTTGAGAGTTATCAGGAGGAGTGGGAGCGTGAGGACTACTACTCATAGATTTATGGTCCCGGTCCGTCATCTTCACATGGTCATGGCTTTCAGCAAGAGGCTGGTACGTCGACAGCTCCTCCACCGTCCACAGGTCTTGGTTTCTCTATGCCACCTTTTACACATGCTGGCTCATCTTCTGGGATTCCATATTCCGGTTCAGTTTCAGGCAGTGGTGCAGCATATGGTACAGGTTCAGGCTATGGAACAGAGACAGGATACGGCTCCGAGGCAGGCTTTAGCTCAGTTCCAGCTTACTCTTCAGGACCTCTTGAGCAGCCACGTATGTCAGAGAGTGAGCAGGTTGCACACAGATTCAGCACTTCCATATTTGCACCTCCATACACTTCAGAGACTCAGTGGCAGCAGACAAGTGCCAGCAGCAGCTACTTTGACAGCAATGGTGGGTTCTATGACAGCACAGGTGGCAGTGGCAGTGGTTCGTTTGGTGCTTTGTGAGCCCTCTTGTGTCTTCTCCAAATCGTATCTATCTCTTCTCATGTTTTTTTTATGTGATGACAAAGGGGGAGAAGATGTGGATTAAAGCTTCCGTGCATATCTCTGTGATTTGGATGAGTTCACTTTTGTATAGCCACTTTGTATGATCTTTGTGATCGAGACTTATGAGTATTATTGTTACATCATCTTGAGAGAGACGTATTGTATAATCTAGCTCTTGTTATTTCGTGGACTTGGGAATATTGTAATGAGTGCCTCTATGTGGTTTCGTTATCTTTTTATTATTGTTAGCACTTGTTGTCCTTGTAGTTCCTCTCTTGTGATGGTGTATTGTTGTTATTTCTTTTGTTGGGTGATATATCTTGTTGCATCATGTTTTATTCTTATATCTATACTTTGTGGTTATTTGGATAAAATGATTTAGGGGGAGTCTCCCACTTGTCTTAACATGTGCAAATTGACATATGTGGTCGCCTGTTGTGAATTCCATTCATATGCACATGTTGAGGGGGAGACACTCACAAAATTTTGAATCCAAATCTCCTTTGTTTATAATTATTTGTAAGCTTTAATCGGGTTGTCATCAATCACAAAAAGGGAAAGATTGAAAGAGCATCTAGGATCCCAAAGTGTTTTGGTGATTAATAACAACACGATTAAAGGACTAATGAACATTGTGAGATTTGCAGGTATTTATTTACAGGTGCACATTGATGGTTGAACTATTCTAAATCCATATGAGATTGCAAATCTTCGGTTGTCTAGCTTATATTGATGATTGGAAACAATCTAGTTGAAACAAAAGACAACAATTATACAATTGAAATGGTATTCAAAGCATGATGTGAAGCATGGGCAATGCACATAAATCTTGATGTGGTGTTAATGACAAGTGGGCAACTTCGAGGGACTAAGCGAAAGGTGAAGGGCAAGTGACGACTTGGCAGCCGAGGGACCTAGCTAGGGTGAAGAAGAAGCCAACTTGAAGTTAACCATGCAAGTGGTGATTGTCAATGTGGAAGATCAATCAAATATTCAAAAATGACTTGGATTCGACACAAGTCACTTGCTCAAGACAAAGAGATCATGAAGATAAAGTGATGAAGCTCTCAACAATTCAAAGTTCAAAGCGGCAAAATATTTGAAGATCAAGAACAACTCAAGTGGGACAAAACAAAATTTATGTGAGTTGTATTTGTGGTTGCCCCTCTTGGAGAGTCGCATCACTAAAGTACTGGAGACAAGTGACAGTGCTCAAGGACAAAAACCAGAGAGAAAAGAGGTTGAGAGAAAAGGAAGGAAGTGAGAGAGGCAGCCGGCTGGGCAGCCTAACCCGGCCAGGCCGGGTATCAAAACCGGCCAGGCCGGCTTTCTCGGCCAAGCCGGGTAGGCAACCCGGCCAGGCCGCCTCTCTAACGGCTAGTTGGACTTTGAACTGGCCAACCCGGCTAGGGTTTGTCGATTCAGCCCCAACGGCTAGTTTTGGAGAGGAGGCTATAAATACCTCTCCCACTCCCTCTTCCAAGGTTGCTGATTCTCCCAATACCCATCCACGACCAGAAAAGCCCTCTTGCTCTCTCTATTCTCTCTTTGTGAGTGAAAAGATTACAACTTCCTAATCCGTGATTAGTGAGTGAGCTTGAGCCTTGAGAGATTTGTCTTTGTGACAAGAGTGATCCAAAGAGCTTGTGTGAGCAATCTCATTCTTGAGCACTTGAGCAAGTCGAAGATTCTCTAGTTCATTGCGTTCTTCCGATTGGAGCTTCGACTCCGTGGTGGCAAGGCGTCACCGACGAGCACCCGTGGGGTGTTGTAGGCTGCCTTGGTGGCCATTGTTGTAAGGGTTGCTTTCCCGCTGAAAAAGGAAAGAAAGCTCCTTAGTGAAGAAGGTGGAAAGAGACCGTTTTGGGTCCGGCCACGAGTTGACCTTGGTTGGGTCCTCACCGGCTTCCACAACGGAGAGTAGGACACCTTTGGGTGTGCCGAACTTCGGTCAAACAAATCCTTGTGTCTTCTCTTGGTTTGCCTCACCCTTTGCTCATTCATCATACATTTACTTCCATATTCTACTTGTGCTACTCGGTTGTTGTGGTTTGTGTTTGCAGGAGGTGTTTGGATTTTTCCATACACTTACATAAGCTCCACAAGTCGAGTTGTAATCTTAGTGAAGAGAAGAAACGGTTCGAATCTCGTTATTCAGCTGTGCAGGTCGGAAGTTCCGACGAATCCCGGAAGTTCCGGGGAACCACTGGGCAAAGTCGTGAAACCCGGGCAAGCCGGGTGGTAAAACCGGCCAAGCCGGGTTATCCGGCCCAGCCGGGTTGAGGAGCCTGCCTAGCCAGTTTTGTCGGGGTGCAGTTTGTTTACTAACCTTTGTCTAATTTTTGAAGAGCCTATTCACCCCCCTCTCTAGGCATCGATTCGGTCCTTTCAAAAATATTGATAAGAAAATTCATATATATTAGTATAAATAGACACCATCATAGAACTAAACATAAGTAAATATGTGGTGTGGTGGTATGAGAGGAAGAAGTTTTGGGTTTGAATCCTGATGTCGACACTTCTTTAAAACAAGTGCAAAATAAATCCTGTGAGCTGTGGTCGGTCCTTAGCCCTCTAGATATTAAGATTCTTTTTAATTTTATTATATTCTAAATGGTTTTTTAAAGTTTTGAAAATTGTTTTTAGGGATGATTGACTTAAGTCAACTGCTCCTGAAAATCGTCATTTAGAGCCGAATGAGTTAAGACAACCGCCTAATCGATTTTTAGAGACGATTTTAAACTACATTTAAAAATCACTTATCTTTGCAATCGTTAACATAGTAGTGGTTTTAGAAACCGTTTCTGAAGATCATTTTTAACCGTCACTAAAAATCTTTTCTTTAGCTGTGGATGTTGTCCCTGTTTAGAGCCGACTAAAGCCAGTTTCTCATTTGCCCCATCGCGAGAATAAAAAAAATCCATCAAACGTCTGACAGTATCAATGATTCTTTTCACCGCACAATACTCACCCACCGCGAGAATGAATAGGGAGCCCAATTCCTCGCACCGTGAATCCACTACTGCACCACATGGTCGAAGAACGCATATCCGGACAGGGTCATTGGCTCACAGATTATATTAGTATCACGTGTTTTTGCAATTTCTAGTAATTTCGTACATTAAGGACGTGTCCAACGGCAATCTAAATCGCTAGCCAGGAGCATATTATATTTTAGATTGATGAATGTGATCGTCGAAAACAATTTTTTTTAGATTAAATGTTTTATATACTAGAGTTTTATCTTTTTTATTTTCTCTTTCCTCCTTTTAACTCAGTGATTTGGTAAAAGGCGTTGGGACGCCCTAATAAGCCTCGAGCCTAGAGACTGCCATACCGGTTCACGAAAAATTAACCACCTCATTAATTATTTTAGAAGATAAAATAATGCAGAAATAACTTTCTGCCTTCAAATCTCATCACCGTTGTACAACTTACTACCAAATCTAGTGATAGCAGATTAGGCTGGTTAGTGGTGGCAAATATATATATATATATATATATATATATATATATATATATATATATATATATATATATATATATATATAGTTTCCAAAAGCGCCATGATCATTTTAGAAATTTTTAGAACTAACGCCGAGCAAAGTGCACCATTGGGTTGGGTTGTTCGCTGGAGCTGAAAAGAAATACTGATTTGTGCTGATGCTAATTTGTCGGCTCAGAACCTCATGAAAAGAAACACTGATTTGTGTTGATGCTAATTTGTCGGCTCAGAACCTCAAGAAAGGTTCCTCCATCTCACACGAAGAAAACATACTCCAAGTTGGAGATTTGATTCAAAATCATAAACAAAACCACACCAGGAAATTTGATTTACAACAACATGAACAAGCACACGACTACACCAGGGACTGACATGAAAATACGGCGCGAACCGTAGGTGCAATCTGGAAAACCGTTGGCCGGTAAAGAGCCCGATAAAATGTGACATCTCCCCCTCCTTGCGGGAGAGGGATAGACTGCGTCCGCCCCCGTCTTCGTTCCTTCCCCACACCTCCCCCCTCCCTCCCCTCATAAGGGGCGAGGCCCGCGGTCGTGGAGGAGGCTTTACGAACAAACGAGCCATTAGTCCCCAAAAGCCAACACACACAAACCCAGGCGATAGCGAGCGCGCCAAGGCCACGACGCGAGGGCGCGCGAGGTGTGGAGCCCCCAATCCCCGGGAGGCTTCGGAGGACCGCGCGCAGCGAGGCGGGAGAGGGAGCTCGCCGGCGGTGACCGAGCCCTCGCCGCAGCGGATCTCCCGATCTGAGGCGCCGCGCGTCAAATTCCCGGCAGGTACGCGCGCTCCGATCCGCGGCCGCTTCGATCCGGCCGGTTTCCCCCGCGCCAATTCGCGCGCCTCCCATTGGTGCTGCTGCTGCTGCTTGATTCCGCCGCCGCCCTTGTGCTGAAACCACTTGCTCTGCTCTTGTCTGTGATTAGGGTTTTGCGGCGCCGGCGACGGAGATGAGCGTGGAGAGCCCCGGGGAGCTAGGGTTCTGAAGCGCACCGTGGGGCACAGCGTGGCGGACGACAACGGGCCCCGGCAGCCTCCTAGGTCTTCCATGGGAGATGGGGGAGTCGCGTGCGCCGTCCGCGCAGTCGAGGGCTTCCGTGCCGGCGCCCTCGTGAGGAGAGGAGGAGCGGGTGAAGCGATGCCGGACAAGGGGGAGAAGGCTCATGGCCACCACCAACACCACCACCACCACCACCGGAAGAACCAGCAGTCGTCGGCGACAGCTGCTGACCTGGAGGAGGGGGAGCTGCTCAATGGGGAGGCCGACACCAATGGGTTGCCTGAGAGGAGCATGCCGCCTAAGAAGTGGAGGAAGGTGCTGGCAGCCTCCACGGCTGCTGTGGAGGTGGAGCCTGGGGAGATTGTGAGTAAGCAAGCGGTGCCATTGAAGAAGGCGAGGAGGAACGGGGACGTCGAGAAGGTAGAGCTGCTGCCAGAGAGGCAGAGGAAGGAAAAGTCTTCTGGGAAGAGCGTCAGGAAGTCTGTCAAGGATGACGTGGAGCCAGGTGAGATTGCACCGCCAGAAAAAAGGCGGGATGCCAAGTCACAGCAGGCCGATGACAACGGCAGGAGGCCAAGTTCATCTGCCCAGAAAACCTCCCTGCGGGATTCTGATGAAGAGCCTGGTGAAATTAAGCCAGAGAGCAGCATCAGTGGCAGTGCAAGGAAGCACCGGCCAACAGAGCCTCAGAGCATTAACCACAAGCACCATGCTGACGCCTCTGACCAGTCAGGATCAAAAAGTCGCAGGAAGGGAGAAGGGAAGAGTTCATCCGCTGCCAGACATTTGTCTGGGAGAAATCGTGAGGTCTCGCCACCAACACGGGATCGGCGCGATAGGCACGAGAGGAGCCCAGGCATCTTGGGCCGTTTTCCTCATGATCGCTTTCGTCATGACAGGTATGACAGGAGCCCGAGCCGCTTGGAGCGTTCCCCACACCGAGAGCGTGCTCGCCACTATGATAGCAGAGACCGCAGTCCATATATTTCACCTCGACATAGAGCTCGTCAGCCCCACTTCAGGGATAACACACCAAGTCGTGTTGATAATTCTCCTCGTGGGAGGGTCCATCATGAGGATGTCAGAGACCGTAGCCCATTTCGTCATGACAGATCGCCTTCTGAACGTTGTCGGCCTACTGACACTCATGAAGCAAGCAAGAAGAGCAGAAGTGGCAACAACTCTGAGAAGTCACAGCACAAAAGCAAATCAGTGAAGCAATCTTCAAAGACCAAGAGTGGGAAGAATGAGGAGAAAATCTCCAAAGAAAAGCCCGCTGAAAGCAGTCAGTACACTGAACTGCCACCGCCACCTCCACTACCACCGCCGCCACCTCCACCACCTCCACCTCCACCGCTGCCACCTGCTGTACCGCCTCCCATGCCTCCACCACCCGAACCTGAGCCGCCTGAAGTTCTACCAGAACTTGAGCCACCTGGAGTTCTACCCGAAGATATGATAGAGGACATGGATATCTGTGACACCCCACCTCACCCTAGCACAGCACCAGAACCCACTGAACCAATTTGTGATATAGGGAGGTGGTTTTACCTTGATCACTTCGGTATCGAGCAAGGACCTTCCAAGCTTGCTGAGTTAAAGAAGCTGGTGGAAGATGGATATCTTCTTTCTGACCATCTGATAAAACATGCTGATAGCAACCGATGGATGACTGTAGAGAATGCAGCTTCACCACTGGTGTCATCCGATTTCCCCTCTTTATATCTGGACACTTCAACACAGATGGTTAACCCACCAGAAGCCCCAGGAAATTTGCTCGATGAAGCTCTAGAGGAGGCTTCTAACTTGGCATCAGGTGCTGAGGATAAACAAATGGAGGAAGCTTCTGCAGAAGATCGAGAAGAATTCTACATTGATGATAGGGTTGAAGCACTGATGGATGGATCAATTTTGGTGCATGGCCAGGAGCTCGAGATCATTGGAGGTAAAAAACTGAAGTTCCCTTTGCTATATATTTGAAGATCCACGGGTTTTTGCTGTGGGCTGGGCTGGACTTGGGTTCTCCGTATTTCTGGTTATATCCTTTTGGAGTTGGCTGCCAAGCCCTTGGTTTTGGTTTCTTGTGTGGGCAATAAACACGCATCCAATCATGTTTGCAGTTTGCACCTGAGAAAGCCAATGAGGTGTTAATGTCTATTTGCTTGGGTTTGGGCCGTTTGGGCCCATAGGTTGCATTATTGGTCTTTTTTGGATACAGTTTTCTGTTGCAAACATCTAATGGCCCTTACCTTGGTTTTTCTAGGAATTTTAGTTAGTTCAACTATTTTGCATCTGCACCCCCGGTACCTTTTTTTTAAAAAAAATAAAAAATCTGACGACCATAAAAGTTACAGTATTTTTACATACATATCCTTCTATAAAGCTCTGCATTTGGATTTTTGTGTAATTGTATCACATCTATCCATACCATGTTTGAAGGTAGATCTCTAATCTGCCTTCTAACATCAGGGTTGTTGATGTGGATATTGATCTGTAAGTTTAATTGGGCAATTGATACCTTTTTTTTTTGTGGGGATGGGCGGGGGGGTAAATGCAAATACATAACTCCCCAGGTCATGTCAAAGATCTGCTTTTTTTGTTCTTTGATTTGTTTTGAATAAATTGCACTGTACTGCATTGTACTTTCCCAGCACCCTGAAGGCCTGAACTTGCACAAATTTATGGAGTTAAACCTCATGGCTGGACTAATGTTGTGCCATTTTGACATTTGCAAATTGCAGAGCTTTTAGGTGCAGATTTTCAGCCTGCTGATTGGATGAGATGGAGTCGCCCTGAAGGTACTGACCTTAGGATTTGCAGTGTTCCTTATCCAATTTTGGGGAGTGGACTAAATGTTTTTCTTTGTTTTGGATTAGATGGTATCCAACTTTAAGATGCTGATTTTGTGTTCTGCTTTTCGTATTTTATTATCTGCTTTTGAGCCAAATATTTTTTTTTCAGAAAACATATTGAAAATTGTTTTATCAAACACTGCAGAAGTTCTTCTCTTCTTGTAGTTTTTTTTATGATGGCACCATATAATTCTTTGGTTTCCTTTATTCTGTTATCCTTGGCATTTGTGATTTATATATTATTATTATTATGTCAGATTTTACTTGGTTCCATGTTGACACTGAAGGAGACGATGGAATCAATGGAGGCACAGAATTCTTAGAAAATAGAGCAACGGATGCTTACGGCCTTGTTTCTGTGGCGAAGAACAACTTCCATCATAATGTTGAGTCTAGCGAATGGTTTTCTGGGAGATGGTCTTGCAAAGGTGGAGACTGGAGGAGAAATGATGAATTGAGCCTAGATACTCCATTCAGGAAAAAAATTGTTCTCAATGAAGGGTATCCTCTGTGTCAAATGCCAAAAGGTAGCTATGAGGATCCACGCCGGCCCTGCAAGGATGAGTTGTACTACCCTGTACGTGCTAAAAAGCATGACCTGCCATTGTGGGCATTTTCATCGACAGAAGAAGATACTGACAGTGTTAGCGACACCACTAAAAGCGCTGGTGTGCCTGGGAGGCCAGGTCAGACCAGACAGCCAGTGAAGGGCATGATGCTTCCAGTGGTTAGGATAAATTCTCGTGTTGTTAAAGACCAATCATCTGTTGAACCCCGTACAAAACCCAGAGGAACTGATCGATCACTGTCGAGATCTTCACGCTCCCATTCAATTGGGGCTGAGAGAGGTTCTGTCCATGAAGGTTCGTCGCATTTCAGGAAGCACCATGACCATGATTCACAAAGTTCGCACAAGTCCAAGTCTGTTCCAAACATTCCAAAGGACCGTGTATGCACTGTTGATGAGCTGTCAGTTAATCGGGGTGACTGGTACTACCTTGATGGCACTGGACATGAGCATGGTCCATTTTCTTATTCCGAACTGCAAGAATTAGTTAAAAAGGGCACTATCATTGAACAAAGTAGTGTGTTCCGTAAGATTGATAACACATGGTTTCCAGTTCTTAAAGATTTAAAATCTGGAAGCTCTGTTCCCAGTGCAGCACGAAGCTCAAATTCTACTGCTGCTCTTATGCACACAGACCAATATAAGTTTGGTGTGAACCAAGGATCAGGTAGCTTCCATGAGTTGCACCCCCAGTTTGTTGGTTATACACGTGGTAAATTACATGAACTAGTCATGAAATATTTCAAGAGCAGGGAACTTACTTTAGCTATAAATGAGGTCTTGGATCCATGGATTTCAGCAAAGCAACCAAAAAAAGAGTTTGAAGCATACTTTTCTCATAATTCAGCATCTAGGAATTTCCTGCCAGGTACTGTGGCCATGTCATACACGACATCTTATTTACTTACTTTCAGCTCTAGATTTTAACTTTCAGTTAATCTTAATGCATTTGAAATCTTGAACTATCAAATTTGTTTCACTCTCACATATTCACTCTAGCTAAACACTGAACTAAATTTGTGGAACTTTGTAACGTTTCCTTTTCTTTTGTGAGCCTTACAGAAGATGGTGGGTCTGCAAAAAAGGCAAAGTTGCTACCTGACCAGAGTGATGAAGATATTCATTTGTCAGAAGACATTCTTGCCAGTCGGAAGGAGGACATCTGTTTTGAAGAGTTATGTGATGGAGCATCTTCTGTTGATAATGATTCTGTGAATCCCAGAGCAGGAAATGAAAGCTGGGGTCTACTAAACGGCCATGTGTTAGCAAGAATCTTCCATTTTATGAGGGCAGATGTGAAATCACTTATTTCTTCTGCAGCTACCTGTAGGAGCTGGAATGCTGCCATGAAGTATTACAGGAACATGTGTAGATTCATTGATCTGTCTTCTGTTGGCTCTCTTTGCACTGATTCTGTGTTTTGTGATATTATGGTATGTGTCTTGCCTATCTGTTTGAACTCTTGAGAAATTACTTCTATCATCTCCTAACTTTGGACTCAAAATCATTCATCTTCCTTTCAGGCTGGTTATGACAAGCAAAATATTAGAACTCTTATTTTAGCTGGTTGTTCGAATCTTAGTTCACATGCCCTTGGCAGAGTACTTGAGCAGCTTCCACAAATATCTTATGTTCACATTCAAGGTTGCGGCCATCTGGGGGATCTGAAAAATAAATTTCAGCATGTAAAATGGATCAGCAGCTCACTGAATCCAGAGGAGTCATATCGGAAAATGAAAACCTTGAAGCAGATAGGTGATGGGAACAACTACGCATCCAAAGTTGCAAGGAACTTCACCAATCAGCTGGATGGTTCTGATGAGCTTGATGGTTATTTTGCTGATATTTCAAATAGAGAGAATGCTAACCTTTCATTTGGACAAGGTTTCTATAAACGATCAAAATTGCTTGATGCTAGAAAGTCCTCTGCGGTTTTGTCGAGGGATGCAGAAATGAGGCGTTTGATTCAGAGACAGGCACAGAACAGTTACAGAAAGATGGAAGAGTTTGTCATAAACAGACTGAGAGAAATTATGAGGACTAACAGATTTGATTTTTTCATTCCAAAGGTGCCATCACTATTTGATGATTATTTCTATGAGTCCTCTTGATGGTCTAATACATTTTTTCTAATATTTCACACCCATATCTGTTCCATTTTACAGGTTTCCAAGATCGAAGGTAGGTTAAAAAATGGGTATTATGTTCGCCATGGCTTTCGTACCATCAAGCATGACATCCGTACAATGTGCCAAGATGCATTGAGGTAAAATGACCTAGTCTAACCTAGTTGAAGATTTCTAGAAGTTTATGTGATTGTTTTATTTTCTAAAATTTCCTATTCTACCTCAGATATAAAGATGGCAATGATTCGGGAGATGTAAAGCAAATTGTTATCTCCTTCATACAGCTAGCAAAGAGACTAGGGAACCCAAGGTATATTTCTGATAGAAATGGAGCAGCAGCCCAGGACAGCCTGGACATTAGTCAATATTCATTTGATACCAAACTCAAAAAGAAGCAAAACAAAACAAGAGGAGCAAATTTGGTGGCTGCTGGAGCAGATAATTCGTCTCGTGCATTTGACCTTGAAATCAAAAGAAGCCTGTCTAAATTAAAGAAAAAGGATGTCTACTCTGGTAGTGAAACATCTGATGATGATGATGGCTACTCTGAAGGTGATGAAACTGAGAGTGAAACTACTGTTTCTGATACTGAGAGTGATCATGATGTAAATTCTGGAGCTTGGGATTTAAAAGGAAACGGTCTAAAGTTAATTGAACCTGGGGAATCTGTGACCGATGATCGTATATTGGGTGCTCGCATGACAAAGGCCAGCCTTGTTCCTCCAGTTACTAGGAAATATGAAGTTATTGAGGAGTACCTTATTGTAGCAGATTTGGAGGAAGTGCAACGAAAAATGAGAGTTGCTTTACCTGATGACTATTCTGAGAAGTTGCTGTCACAGAAGAATGGCACCGAAAACTTGGAGCTTCCAGAGGTTAAGGATTATCAACCCCGAAAAGTAGCAGGGGATGAAATTCTTGAGCAAGAAGTATATGGCATAGATCCATACACACACAATCTTCTGAGTGACATTATGCCTGCTGATCTTGAGTTGTCACCTACCGACAAGCATATCTTTATTGAGGAGGTAATTGGTGCTAGGTTACACTCCTCTCTCTCTTTCAGTTCAAGCTTTGAACTTACCCAAAATATTTTCAATGCAGTTGCTTTTGAATACATTGAATAAGCAAGTTAGGCATTTCACTGGTTCGGGAAATACCCCTATGACTTACAACCTTAGGCCTGTCATTGAAGAAATCCAAAGGTCTGCGGAGGATAGTGGTGACAGACGAACTTCAAAGATGTGCTTGGGGATGCTAAAGAACATGAGAAATCGCTCTGACCAGAACTTTGTTGCTTATAGAAAGGTATGCCTTCAGCAACCTATTCACTCAGGATCATTTCTTGTGTCTTTTTGACACGTTTGGTGCATGTTTTCCAGGGTCTTGGTGTTGTTTGCAACAAAAAGGGTGGATTTGGTGTAGATGACTTTGTTGTCGAGTTCTTTGGGGAGGTATGCCTTAGTTTTTAATATTCATCCATTCTACCTAGAATGACGGGCGGTAGTATAGCCATGAATATGTCGATTTATAAACATTTCAGGTTTACCCTTCTTGGAGATGGTATGAAAAGCAAGATGGTATTAAACATATACAAAACAACAGCGAAGATCAAGCTCCTGAGTTTTACAACATTATGTTAGAAAGGCCAAAGGTTGTGCTCAGTCTCTTATTTTAATGAAGATCTAACCTGTAACTGGTGTCATTTCAATTCATGGTCCCTTTTCATCCTATTAACCTTTTACTTCTGTCATGATGGAAGGGAGACCGAGATGGATATGACTTGGTTTTTGTTGATGCGATGCACAAGGCCAACTACGCGAGTAGAATCTGCCACTCCTGCAACCCTAACTGCGAAGCAAAGTATGCTCCTTTTGTGCTTCAGATTTCTACCTTAAGAATGTTAACTGTTTGCTCATGTGGTTACATAATATTATTCTTTGATTATTGGTCAGAATTTATATGCATGATGTATATGGGGTTTTTTGGAGTACCCCTTCCCCCGCTCTCTTTTTGTACTATATCTTCGTCTTAATGAAATGATACACAACTGTCTGCGTTGTTCGAGAAAAAAAAAAGGAATTTATATGCATGATGATGCAAAAATTGACTTGAAAGCTACGCAGACTTGTCTGTTAACAATTGTTGTTAGACGTAGCATTCAGCTTTACTTCCCAAATTTGCACTGCGCTTTTATTTTTTTCCTCGGAAACCACAGGACAGCTGCGCGTCATTTCATTAATAAGAAAGAAAAATGGAGAGATAAGTGTCTACGCCAAGCACAAGGGAGAAAAAAAAAAACTAACTCCCACACCCAACGCTTAAAACTAAGAAAACTAAAAAGAAAGAAACCCCAGCACACATCAAGTCTGTGTGCTTTGCAGGTGAAGAAACATCTCATTTAGAGCAGAGGCTCTAGCCATGCACCATAAAGCACTCATTAGCCACAGTTTGTATAGCCAATTGGACATTTGGAGAAGCTCCTTCGAACACACAAGCACTATGATGCTTCCATAATTCCCGAGCGACCAAGATGATTAAAGAATTCAGCCCTTTTCTCCCTTTTTTTTATCAAACCCCTTGATTTCAAGCCACCACCAATTGGAAAAATAGACTTTTCAGGCTGAGGAGCAATAGTTAGTAAACCCAGCCTGCTAAAGATCAGAGTCCAGACTTGTCGAGAGAAGACGCAAGATACAAGGATATGCTGAATTGACTCTACTTGATCACATAAGGGGCAGGCTGAAGGGTGGGGTAACCCACATTTAGCCAACCGATCAGCTGTCTGACAACGGTTGTTGATGGTTAGACAGATAAAAATTTCCACTTTAAAGGAGCACAACTCCTCCAGATCCTTTTCCATGGAAAAAAAATCTGATCATTCCCAGCAAAGAAGCAGCATAGGCTGACTTGATGGAATAGATGCTGGATTGTGTCAACTTCCAATGAAATTGATTAGGAGTATCTTGCCGCAAAATTATACCTGATCCATCAAATCCCAGATCTGCAAATATTCCACCAAGACCTGAACAGTTAGAGCACCTCTGATGTCCTTCACCCATCCACGATTATTGAGGGCCTGCGCAACTGTCCTAGTTTTTATTATTCTCTTAGGAACCAAACTGTACAGGTTGGGGGCAAGTTCAGCCGTAGTCTTTCCTTGTAACAAACTATCCTTCCAGAATCTAATAGATTCTCCCCTGCCCAAAATGCAGATAACAGCCACATCGAAAGGGCATGGGCATTCCACGGAACTTGGATAGGTAATCCAGCCCAAGGTCACGAATCACCTATTTTCTCAGCCCATAACCACCTGATACGCAGAGCCCAACTCAATGTTTTGAGCTTATGTATGCCCAGGCACCGTACTGTTGTTACTCTAATAATTGCTTTTTTTTTTTTTCTGGAATTCTGCTGTGGGTTGTTAGATTATTATGTACTCTTTCAAGATACTTGGCATTCCACAAATAGTGTTTATTATAATTCGCTGGTCTGGAAATCAGTATGGACATATCCAGCTTTATTCTGTTTGATGGAGCACAGTGCTCTTCTGAGTTGGGATTTATGTATCAAGTTGCTTTGACAAGTTTGCTTGGTTATGCTTATGCATTTCTATGCTAATTAAATTGATACTCAACCATTGATAATTTGAATACATGTATGTGCTACCATTTGTTTACATGTCTCAAAAAGCTTGGACTTTTTCTCTCCCCCTAAGGTTAATGTCCACTAATTTATGCTTCTTGATTTTTTTTATAAAAAAAAAACAGAGTGACAGCAGTGGATGGTAAATACCAGATTGGAGTTTACACACTTCGACCAATTGCAGAAGGCGAGGAAATCACTTTTGATTACAATTCTGTAACTGAAGTGAGCACATTTCTGGTTCCTTTATGAAAGTATGTATCACATTGCAAATTTACAATGTTTGATGCCTACATACTTATTTTGCTAGAGCAAAGAAGAACATGAAGCATCAGTCTGCCTCTGTGGAAGTCAAGTATGCCGGGGCAGCTATTTGAATTTTTCTGGTGAAGGAGCCTTTGAGAAGGTGAGCTTTTGGAAATATGCTGGTGGATAGTTTGGAAGGAATGCCTGTAGCACCAATATTTATTGATTTATTTGCATTATTCTGTCATGCTCACATCTACTAATGTCGTTATAATCAGGTATTAATGGAATTCCATGGTGTGCTCGATAGGCATAGCCTGCTGCTACAGGCTTGTGAAACAGACTGTGTCTCTCAACAAGACTTAATTGACTTGGGTAGAGCTGGTCTTGGTACCTGTTTGCTTGCTGGTTTGCCTGGATGGCTTGTTGCTTACACGGCTCACCTGGTAATTGTAATAGCTGTCTTCTGTTCAGTTTCTGTTCTGATGTTGTAACCAATTTGGCCTGGTCCTTATATCAAGTTTTGTTGTAATAGGTGCGGTTTATATACCTTGAGAGACAGAAACTTCCTGATGAGATCTTAAGGCACAATGTCGATGAGAAGCGCCAGTTCCTTATAGAAATAAACATGGATTCTGAGAAGAATGATGCTGAGGTTCAGGTAAATTAGCTGATGGCTTGGTCAAGCCTTCTTTTCCCCCCTATCTTATTTGCCTGAGTTTGACCTAATTATGTCGCTACTCTCAGGCAGAGGGAGTATTAAATTCAAGATTACAGCAAATAGTGCATACACTTGACAAGGTGAATATTTATTTATGTTCATCTTGGGCTTGTTTGATGATACCTATCTACCATACATATATCCTTATTGGCTTCTCTACCAACTCTTCAGGTGAGATATGTTATGAGATGCATATTTGGGGACCCAAAGAATGCTCCTCCGCCTCTGGTAAGGTTGTCTGGGAAACATCTGGTATCTGCCATCTGGAAAGGGGACAGTTCTATTGTTGCTGAACTCCTTCAGTCGATGGAACCTTATGTTGAAGAAGAGGTACTTAGTGATCTGAAGGCCAAAATCCGTGCTCATGACCCGTCAGACTCTGAAGATATCGAGGGAGGCATCCGGAATTCTCTCTTGTGGTAAGTTTGGGACCTGATCAGCAGTATTTCGTGTATATTTCCTTTATTTGCAATGACTTCTCCCCTTCAGTTACTTGTCTGTGGAATCTGATCCTCCTTTTGTACAGGTTGCGTGATGAATTGCGAACTCTTCCATGCACTTACAAGTGCCGTCATGATGCTGCTGCGGATTTGATTCATCTGTATGCTTATACAAAGTGCTTCTTCCGAGCCCGGGTAAGTGAAAGCTTACTACTTACTGAGAAAATGATGGTTGTGGTTTTGCCATCTGTTCTTTAGAGCTGACTCATGTATGGCTGCGTGCAGGATTATAAGACTGTAAAATCTCCACCAGTTCATATCAGTCCGCTTGACTTAGGCCCCAAATATGCTGATAAACTGGGACCAGGCTTACAGGAGTACTGCAAGACGTATCCAGAAAATTATTGCTTAGCCCAGCTTATCTATTGGTATAGCCAGAATTCAGAACCTGAATCTAGATTGACAAGAGCTAGAAAAGGTTGCATGTCATTGCCAGATGTCTCGTCCTTCTATGTGAAGTCTGCAAAGCCATCGCAAGAGCGAGTTTATGGGAACAGAACTGTGAGATTCATGTTATCGCGCATGGTAAGTGCTATTTTTGTGAGTGCTTGGAGTTACCAGATTGTAAACGTCATGTGCTCTAACTCATTTTGGAATGGGAGGTGGAGGCAAAATTCCAAAAGAATAAGTAACGACAGTTTAACTGTTTTGCACACTCATTGTTTTGTTCTAGATAAGTTGGATCATGAAACAATTTGGTGCTGTAGACCCCATATATCAGACATCAGACATCATTACCTACGCCTACCATTATTTTTCTGAATCACTCTGTGCTACTTCTCATAACTTCATGCACATGTAATGCTTTTGTACGTGGATAAAATTATGGTGTTTAATTGTTCTTATCGTCCTTGATCTTCTTGAAGAAAATATAGTTTTCTTTCCTGCTATTTTTCCTCAATTTCTTTCCCAAACTGTTTATCTTAGTATAAGTTGCATATTTTGGGTACTTTGAGGAAGACATTTATGCCTATTGACTGCTAGTTGATCCCATCTGTGGTGTAGCATGCGTGCTACTTTTTCTTTACATCCAAGTCATCACTGACTTCGCCTATAAAATGTTGGAGATGTGAAGACTGGCATCATCTTACAAATTGTTATCCCTGTACTATTTGGTTCCAGTACATTTTATGTAATGATGTTTTGGTTGTTGATTACAGGAAAAGCAGGCACAGAGACCATGGCCAAAGGATAGGATATGGGTGTTCAAGAGTGATCCGAGATTCTTTGGTAGTCCAATGATGGATGCCGTGTTGAATAATTCCCCGCTTGACAAGGAGATGGTGCATTGGCTCAAGACAAGACCAAATGTTTTCCTAGGCTAGTTTAAAAGGATTGTAGGCAGATAGGATGGTATTTGGTTATTTCTCCCTTTCGGAGATTTTAGTCTACAGGATTCTTTTTCCAACTCACACCTTGGCTACCTGATCATGGGGAGTTTAGCTTTTAGATAGCAGGGTAACAGTCTCACCAACCCCATCTGTATATTCCCCTCTCCCTACCTTCCTTGTAGAGATGTATCTGGTTAATAACTGATAGGTTCTTCATTGATTTAATGTAGTGAATTTTCCACATAGGGATGCTCCCTCTTTAGTTTCATGTAAATGCAGAACAATTTCAATCTTGAATTCAGTGATGCGTTACAGGCATATTGCATTTCTTTGGTCCAGTTGGGCTGTTGCAGTCAATAAAATGGTTTTAGGAGCTTATAGGTTTCATTCAAAGGAAATGATCTGTGCATAAGAATTGATGGTTTAACCTGTACATGAGTTGTTGCGGATGTCAATTTGAGCATGATGTATATTTTCGTTTCACACAGGTGGTGATGGAATTTGTGCCCACTTTGTGTTGTGTAAGTGAAGTTACAAACAGAAAGCTGCAAGGATTGTAAAACCGGCCTATGCTCTCAAGCTATTTTCTGTCTATATTGGCTATTGGAATTTTGATTGTAGAAAAGTGCAGCAAACTTAGGATTGGTCCATCGGCATTTTGCATGATCTGTGCTGTTTTTGCGTTGCGTGATCTGTGCTGATTTAGTGTTTCTTGTGTCCCCCCCCCCCCTGACAACTCTGATGGGTTGGTGTGTTTTCCTTTTGCTATTTTTCTCTTAACGCAGTGAAATACAGATCTTCAGTGTTTTCCGAGAAGAAAAGATTGTATGCTGTTGTATAAACCACTATATATCTTTGCAATAAATCGTTTATTTTTTTAGGTTTATAGTTTTTGTGATAAACTAAATATATGTTATGTCTAGATACATTGTAAATATTATCTCTCTCTCAAAAAGTCAAAGCGATTTATGATTTACAATTTGGAATGAAGAGGGTATAAAGCAATTTTTCATTTTTCTTTTGCTATAGGTGGATTTCAGTTCCAGGTGGGTCCTGCCTAGCCTAACCTGTACGACCAAGGTTAATCTTGTTATCCCAGACCAGCTAAAATAGCTTTCCCACCATAGAAAGCAAAAAAACTTGTCAGTGTATACCCCTACAACTGCTTTCTTAATATTCAAACTCATCTTGAGTTGTCACCTACTAGGCAAGGCGAGGCAAGGGGTTCATCCAAGAACCAAACATGCCTAATGTGTCTGTGCTATAATATGTGCTATATTTTAGTGCTCCCGAGTCATATGCACAGTGGTTAGATTCTCATTTAATTGTTTTATCCTTCTATATAAGTATGATTGGAAGTTTTTTTTTGGTGGTTTGAATCTAGATCGCTAGTATTTAGTACAATCTTGAATTGAACTATAAATTTAGGCTAATCAACGCTTTGAGTTGTCGCTTGGGTGAAACCAATCTAAAATATTATAATATGACGAAATTTTCTTATATTTAGGAAACCGTAGGGATTTGGTTGAGGTTTTTTATTTTCAAGTGAGGGCTTCATACTCAGAAACCTTTTGGCAAAGACCTGTGGTGCTGGCAGATCGAGAGGTTGCAGGGCGAGGAAATCTTCGTCTTTCGTCTTAAATTCAGACTAGAGAAGAGGAAGGAGTGCCGAAGGTGGACAGTAGCGTCATGGGCACCGCTAGCGGAGTGATGGACAAGACCGACGAGGGTGAGCGGAGGTAGGGGATGAGCGAGGGTAGAAGATGGGTGTTGTTATTGTTAGCAGCAAGCGCGTCGGGATAAGCCCTGAAACCATAAATTCGAGGATTAATGGTCTCCTTGTAAAATATGCTTTTTTTATCACTATAACGGAATGTTAGGGCCCGTGCCGCTGGTTGGCATGAGGCACCAGGCGCAGGGCAGACGCGCTGGCTCGGGAGCCATCTGATTGCTCCGGACGTCTAATTACTGGCAATTACTGTGTTTTTTTTTAATAAAAATTGCCGTGTTATCTATAGGTTTTTTTCTTCTTTTAAAAAAGATGGCGAAATAGATTTGCCCAACGGAATGGGGATGCTGGCGTGCACGGGGGGCACCAGACGCCGCGACCGACCCGGGGCAAAGGCTGACACTGGCATTCACCCTGGCCTGCTGCTGCCACTTGCTCCGCCAGTTGCCAGCCAAGTCCAAACCTAGCCTGAATATCCCCCGACCGCAACGCCGCCGGTCTCCCCTGCTCCGTCCCTCGAGGCCCTCCTCCTCGCTCTCCCCGCCGGATCCTCCGCCGCGCCGCGCCGCCGCTCCTCTATCTGGGCCATCCAGCGGAGCGGAGATCCGTCCGTCGGGCCGCGGATTCAGCCCCTTCGCTTCTCGTTGGTGAGTCCGTCCGCTTGGATGATGGTCGAGGTCGTGGTAGGTATTCTCGATCAGAATCGAAAGCTTTTCTGCGCCTCTTACACGTGCGTGGATTGTTGCGCTGCTTGGTACCCTACCTCCCCGTCCAATCCTGTCGATTCGTCCAAATACATCGGTTGATTCGACGAGGTTCTCCTCTCTCTCTTTCTTTTTTTTTGCTCCTCCTGCAGCGTGCTATGCAAGATCGCCATTGCTTGCCCCCGTGGGACCTAACCTCTTAGTTGCCGATTGGTCGATGAGCATGATGTCAATCCATTTCTTAGAACAGGTTGGCGGGATTCGGTGCAAATGAGCCCTCGTGCCCCACGCCGAGTCCCCGCCTTTGGGCTGCGGCGGGTTTGGGATTTCCTTTTATATAGGTTTGGGAGCGTGCCTCCTATGCCAGATTGGCTTATCCCGTCGGGAACACAGGGGTCTCCGCCATGTAAGATTTGCTCTGGTTGCTCGTCTGTGGGCGGGATCTATGATGTTGAATGGGCCCGTTCGATCGGATCCATGTTTTGATCTAGGATTGCTCTCTCAGTGCATGCCACATTAGCCGGAAACAATAGATGCCATAACACCAGTTTTTTCAAAAAAAAAAACTTGGGCTGCGGCTGTAGATACAATGATTATTTTGCCGGACATGTTGGGGAGCTGTTTGGTTAATATCTCTGATCATAAGAGAGCGGTATTCCTTTATTATTGTTTATTTTGTGTTACATATATATAGCTTCCCCACTGTTATGCACTTTATTGCTGTTCCGATTTGTGACTACTTGTTATTTAGTCAGCTCTAACATGTCTGATGTTTCTGCAGGTTAATCCCACAGTGTGGGTAACTCGAATAACTGTGAGCGCTACTGTGAGATGTGTGGTCTGCTCTCTCTCTAGCTTTGGTGATCATCTGAAAAAAAAGGAAGTGTTGTTTATTGTGATAAGATTGAAATCAAACCATTGGTTCATGAATGGTTTAGTCATGCTAAGAAAAACAGAGTCCTGATAACAGATTTACGGTGCTCTTGCTAGCTGGCAATATGGATGAAGACTCTGCCATTGTTATTTCGGATAGTGATGATGACTCGTTTTTCAATGATGACTACCAGCCAGCATCTGCAATGACAAGGTTTGATCAAAATGCTGAAGGACGTATGATCAATTTTGAGGATGAAGATTGGCAGAGGAGCGCTCCTGCTCTGTCGTCGGCTAGGCCTACTGAGAACAACAATGGTCAATACAGGATTCTTCCAGCATCCCTTACTAATGGTACACGTGCTGAGGGTAGCCGTTATACATTTGGTTCAGGGGACAGGATTCATCCTGGTTCAAGTTCTTATATGTCTATGCGACCGGGCCTTAGAACTGATAGTGTAGTGGAAAAGCACAACAGTTCTACAGCAGATGCAAATGACAATAACAAGAGGGTCCTTCCATCATCCTTTTCAAATGGCAACACATCGAAATCTATGCATCCAATTGCTGCTAGTGAGACACGCAAGCTCCCACCGCTTTTCACCACTAAAATGTCATCAAATGCCGGTGAAAGCAGAATGGGGACAAATATTGCCAATGGAAATTTGCAGCCTTCATCTTCAATAATGGCAAGAGGAAGTTCTAGTACACTTAATACCCAGAATGTGGATGATGATGGTGCGTACACTAGCATTACATTATATAATTTGATCGATTATAAGTATAAACATTGGAAAATGGTGCAGATTTTCTGTAGTAAGGTAAAATTAATTTTTATCCCTTTTTACATTGGCAGATGATGTTATTGTATATGGAGGTGCTAACTCACATAGGGTACTGCCTTCAATGGTTGGAGCAACCAACTCTAGTAACGGTGAAGTTGCTAACATCATTGAGACACGCAGTCGCCTTAATCCTGAAAATAGGGTCCTAGATTCTGACGAGAGAGCGGTATATCAAGAAGCACTGCAGGTATCTTTGATCATTTATGCGTACATGTTGCTTGCTTCCTGCCCAGCTAATACTGTGGCCTGCTGAATTCAGTGGCAATCTGAATACATTTGGAATAATCTTTTCGCTTGAACTTGCATCGATGTCAGTTTCTATACAATGTAACCATTGTTCTTCTCAGTGCTGGCTTGGCTTGATGAATCAGTGGGTTGTAGGCAATATTTTAATTTATCTTCGACGAGGATAGAGAGAATCGCATTAAGTTTATCATGTCGGCATGTGTCATTGCTTTTTAAACACTTTCAAAGAAATTAATTTGCATCTTCCAACCTGTTGAATGTGAATAAATTATTCATACAAATACTTTCCTTTCATTTTACTTTAGGGTTGCTTTTTATGTTGTGACACTGGTAAAACGATTTAATGGGCTTTTTTTTGCATGCTTTTATTCTTTCTTCTGTAAGGAGCACTTTTTAGTAGAAAAGCAGCACTGAAAAATCTATCACGCCATTTAGAAAATCTGATTATTGGTCAACAAACTAATTTGTCTGATCTCTGATGGTTGGTTGTTCCCTTTCTCTATCTCGTGTGACTTACCTTTGTTATTTGAAATGGAACAATATGTCCATGTGCAACATGCTTTTCAAAACGTACTTGACTGAACACATAAATATTTGAAAGCAGTTGTAGCAAACGGTAGATTATCCATTTACCATAATCTGCAGCTATGCCAAGTGCTGCCTGAAAGTTTATCCTTGCAATATTTATTTTTTGAGTTTCTCATTGTGCTCCTAAGTATCTCCTGATCTGTACTTTGCCAAAAAGAAAGGTTTCAGCCCCATTTCTTAATTAGATCTTTCAGAAAAAAAAATTATAAATGTACTTCAATCAAGGAAACCAGAGATTGATGGTGCATTTTACCTATTTTGATTTTGATATGATGATCTAGTAACCATAGCCATTTACAAATCTTCATTTTCTGAAGGATTCCATTTTGTTGTTTAAACATGTGCGTCTGTTTTGACTTTAAAGTGAGGCATGCATATTTGTTTTAATTGTTATCTGATCTGAGTTTTCTCCCCCTCGGTCAACTAGAATTTATTTTCAGTGTAGGATTTACTTAATTAAGTACCCAGGTAAACTTTGTTTAGCTATTGCTTGTTATATTTCGTTGTACTCGAGTGTCATCATTTTCTACGCCATGAATATCATTTCTTTTCAAAATATGTTATGCAGCATATTAGTCGTGAAAAAAGGGAAGATGATCTGCCCGAGGGTGTGCTTGCAGTACCTCTGCTTAAGCATCAGGTACATGGAACCTTGTATAACTCTTGAATATGTCTCAATTCCTTTTGTGCTGGATGTCATGTTCCTTACATACCTTTCATACTTGAAAGAAAATGGCGTTAGCTTGGATGGTTTCAAAGGAGAATAGCTCACATTGTGCAGGTGGAATTCTTGCTGATGATCAGGTTATTTCTGATTTTCTTATTCCTCATAAGGGCTTAGATCTTTCATATTTGTATTCTAACAGTCAAGCAGTTGTGTTGTAACAGGGCCTCGGGAAGACAGTGTCTACTATTGCCCTTATACTAAAACAGAGGATTGAACAGTCAAAATTTATGTATGTTGATTCAGATCGTTTGAAATCTGAAGCACTAAACCTTGATGAAGATGATGAGGGAGAACAAATTGTTAGCAATGAACCTAATAAGGACCTAGTGGCTAGTTCATCATCAACAGCTGCCAGTACTAGTGCTGAGATTTGTTTTCTTCAACCGGATAATGTTCTGAATGAAATGGTTGGAACCAAAGTGGAACGCAAGAAAAAAGCTAAAGCTTCCACATCATCTGGATCCACCTCACGTTCCATGACAAGGCCAGCTGCAGGTACTCTAGTGGTGTGCCCTGCTAGTGTTCTTAAGCAGTGGGCTAATGAATTAACTGACAAGGTTAGCGAAAGTGCTAAATTATCTGTTTTAGTCTACCATGGTGGTGCAAGGACCAAAAATCCAAGTGAGCTGGCAAAATATGATGTCGTTGTCACTACATATACAATAGTGGCCAATGAAGTACCTAAACAGATGGCTGACGATGATGCAGATCAAAAGAACAGTGAAGAACCTTCTGCTGGCAATAAAAGAAAACCACCAGCAAATATACAAAACAAGGGTAAGAAAAAGAAGAAGAAACTTAAGGATTCGAACTTTGAGCTTGACAGTGGCCCCATTGCAAGAGTGCGGTGGTTTAGGGTTGTGCTTGATGAAGCTCAGACAATAAAAAACTTTCGAACTGTAGTGGCCAGAGCCTGTTGCGGGCTAAGAGCAAAACGGAGATGGTGCTTATCAGGAACACCTATACAAAATGCAATTGATGAGCTGTACAGTTATTTCCGTTTCTTGAAATATGATCCGTATTCCACATATAACTCATTTTGCACAATGATAAAGCATCCAATTGCTAGAGATGCAGTTCTTGGATACAAGAAACTTCAGGCTGTGCTGAGGGTAGTCCTCCTGCGTCGTACAAAAGGTGATAAAAATTGATTTTTACTTAATGTGTCTTCCTGCTGTTCTATTTTTTTAATGTATCATACTTAGTCTATTTACTTAATGTGTCTTCCTGCGTCGTACAGTATAGTTCCTTTTCGTTGTGCATGTGGAGTTGTGGGCTTAGCTGAGTTGATTCTATCTTCCATTTGGTTAAAATCTCTATTGATGATTTGATGATACCTTTTCATGTAGAAACTCTGATTAATGGAAAACCAATAATAAATTTACCTCCGAAGACAATTAATCTGAATAAAGTAGATTTTACACAAGAGGAGCGGTCCTTTTATTTGACGCTGGAAGAACGCTCGCGGCAACAATTCAAGGTTGGTTATGTCTTCAAGTTCCACTTGCTTTATCTTTTTTTTTTTGTTGTTGTTGTTGTTGTTGTTGTTGTTGTTTCTGGACAATGCCTTGGTGCTGCTACTTTCTCTTAAAACTTGTTGGTTATTCGTTGCCGTTTATATACTGTATACATATGCTCAACATCAATGTCGTAATCTAGAGTCATTTTTTGGGTTTGTATATTGCTAGCTTTTCCCTCATTTTTTTTCTATTTAAATTACCTTATGAATTCATGCTTTTATTTTTTTTTTAATCTGTATCAATTCCATTCATTGTTGTATATCTAAAGATGTATAGTAGTTTCGATCAGTAGTTTAATATTTGCATCTCATTTTGCAATGCAAAACTTGAAATTGAAGTGTCTGAATGCTGATGTGTTGCCTGCCCATTTCAGGCATTTGCTGCGGCTGGGACACTCAAACAAAACTATGCCAACATCCTTTTAATGTTGCTGCGGCTTCGGCAAGCCTGTGATCATCCTATTCTTGTGAAGGGCAATCAATCAGAGCATGGAGGTGATGGTTCTATAGAAATGGCAAAGAAACTTCCTAAGGAAGTGGTGATAGATTTGCTTGCAAAATTGGAAGTGGGGTCAGCACTTTGTAGCTTATGCACTGTAAGCATTCTAATCTCTTGCCACTATTTTGATGTTCACCTGATTTCTATCTTCTTTTCCCTTCTTTTGGGCTGTAATCGTATGAGCCTCATGTGTACTGCTGGATGTGTGATTAGTTGGATTCATTGGGTCGTTAGAGATGGGCTCCCTTGTAGATAATTATCCCAAGATAGGGTGAGTTGTTTAGTAGTTTTGTCCATGTGGTTCCAAATGCCAGATTTTGTGCAATAGCGCCTTCAAAATTTGGGTATGTATACACCTTGAAACTTCTAAAAAATTCAAGACATTTATGTTAAAATATGTACTTTGTAAATTGTTCTAAAAATGTTGCCTTGTGCACTGCAAAAGATAGTTATGTTTATTAAAGGAGGCTTATCTGTTATCTCTTTGCACTAATTGTAGGTGTAGACTTTTAATCTTTTTTAGAAGTACACACAATTGGAGAATCCAACTTAGGTCTGTTTCATTGAAGTGCAATTTCAGGTGGTCCCAATTGTTCTGAATCTATACTCCATCAAACTTCATTTTTTTGAAGTTTTTGTCATTGGACATGAACATATAACAAAATGATTGCTTGAACTGGTGAAAGCATAATTTATTCTTGGCCATGCTTAGATCTGGTGTCTGTAAGATAAATATTTTATTCTTGGCCATGCTTAAATCTGGTGTCTGTAAGATAATCTGGTGCTATCCAGATAAATCTGCAAGCAATTGCAGACCAAGTGCATTTTCCTTGCGACTGCAGTATAATTTCCTAGCCAAGTAGGACAGTGGACTTGACTACAAGTCAAGGTCGTTTCCTTATATGTAAGAAAGCCACGAGGCCTGTTTTATGTACTCTCTTTCAGGTATAAATAAGAGGTAGAAAGCACCAGCAGGCTGCAGCTTACAGCAGCCACAATCAGCCTCCTCCATCTCTATCAAAGGGTAGTGCAGTAGCAGTCCTAGTTCAGTTCAGTTGCTGCACTTGCTGTGCGTGAGTGTGCTGTGCTCAACTTCTACCCCCAGCCCAAAGTGTGTGCGTGTGTGTGTTCTCACCTCTACAGACCCCGGCGGCTCGCTGATATTCTCGCCAAACCTCTCAGGCGTCTTCGGTTCTTGGAGCTGAGGAGCAAGATTGGAATGGTGGAACTCAATAGCAGCAGATTATATTACAATTCTTCCCCTAATCCTGCTGCTAATCCTTGAGTTCCACCATTCCAATCTTGCTCCTCAGCTCCAAGCCTCCAAGAACCGTGCCTGAGAGGTTTGGTGATGATGTCCGCGAGCTGTCGGCCGGTCTGGACGAACTCCAGGACCATTTGTCCTCCATTGATACAATCATGAAGGATTCTGATACCGATGTCATGGGTCTTGGCAACATCACAAAGGAGCTGGGCCAAGTTTGCACACATTTAGGAAGTTTTTTTTCTTCTCATTTTTCTTTCAATTGTTTTCCATTTCCTAGTGTGCAGTATGTAAGTGTGTTATTTGCAATAGCTGGTTTCATTTTTCAGCTTATTTTATATATCTGCAATGAAATTACACCTTTTGCAGGACACACCTGAGGATGCTATTGTGACAATTTGTGGTCATGTTTTCTGCTATCAATGTATACATGAACGAATAACGACTGATGAGAATATGTGCCCTGCCCCTAATTGCAGTAGAACATTAGGTTTTGAGTTGTTATTTTCGGCAGGAGCTTTAAAGATTTGCATCTCTGGCAAATCCAGTTCTGCAGGAGCTAGTTCATCAGCAGATAACAAGTCATCTTCAATCAGTCAATGCAGCTTTGTCTCATCCAAGATACAAGCAGCCATTGATATACTGAATTCAATCATTAACATGAATGCCCTTACTGAAAGTGATACAATGGAATCAAACCGAAGTGGAGTAGCCCCTGTGAAAGCCATTGTCTTTTCCCAGTGGACTGGCATGCTGGATTTGCTGGAGATTTCACTGAATACCAATCTTATACAGTACAGGAGACTAGATGGAACGATGTCTCTCAATTTAAGAGATAAAGCCGTGAAGGATTTTAACACTGACCCAGAGGTCATTTGTTATGTTTGTTTTTTTCATGCCTTTGTTTCTTTTACAGTTTCCAGACATACTAAGTAGAAGTTTTTTTCTTTCTTCAGGTTAGAGTTATGATTATGTCACTGAAAGCTGGTAATCTTGGTCTCAACATGGTTGCTGCTTGCCATGTAATTCTCCTTGATCTCTGGTGGAACCCTTATGCTGAGGACCAGGCAGTTGATAGGGCACACAGGATTGGGCAGACTAGGCCTGTTACTGTATCTCGCTTGACTGTTAAAGATACTGTGGAAGATCGGATTTTAGCTCTGCAGGTAATAATACTTGTTAAATTTTTGCTGTTGCTACATCTTTTCCCCTGCTTATAGGCCATTTACCTGATTAGGTTTTTTTTTAGCATGAGTTATTTTAAGATGACTACAATCACTAGATGTTCGGTGGGGGAACTGTTTCTAGATCCCATTGGGCCTCTTCCGATTAACCTGTACTGTGTCCTTTGAATTCAGAGGTCCTGCCATTTTTGTTAAAAAAAAAGGATGTGTAGTTGGTTGCATAATGTGGCCCTCAGAGAGAATTGCATTATAACCTGATAGGTACTTGAATCATGTCTAAAGAGGGCAAAGCAAGTGTAAGCCAGTTTACTACAAACCACTTGCATTACCATGGGAAGTGATCTTTATTCTGATGTAGCCATCCTATCGTAGTCAACTCTAATAGTAACAGCTGTTCCAAGTAAAATTCTGTTACTTGACTCAGCTGTCCCTGATCCTGGCTTGTTCAACAGGAGGAAAAGCGAACCATGGTGAACTCTGCTTTTGGCGAAGACAAATCTGGTGGCCATGCTGCCCGGCTCACCGTGGAAGACCTACGGTACCTATTTAGGATATGATGACTGTGAGGGAACCCTCAATGCCTCTTGCCAACTCGTCAGGGCATGATGCGTTGTACTTTGTGTAATCTTATTATCCGGCAAAAGCTGTGTACCGTTGCGAGGCTAGGCCCATCTCCTCGCACGCCTTGCTGCAGCTCCAGTTTTGTGGTGCTCAGATTGCTAGATGTGTAATCTAGAGTTAGGTAGCATGTGTAATATAACCCCCCACCCCCGCCGGAGTCCCCGGGGCATGGAGGAGAGTTCCGCGATGCCTCTGCCATATGCTTTTCTCCCTGTGAGGAGCCAGTCTAGTGTATATAATATATACATATCCACCATGTAATGCCGCTAACTTGCAATGAGTTGTTTTAGGTCGAGATGTGAAACTCAGATATGCCCACAGTGCGCGTGCTCTGGCGTTTGCCAGCGGGTGAGCCTTATGTATCTTGTGTTCTGAACGTCTGACGTGCGCCGATAGAAAACTCAAAAGCCAAAACCCTTGTTGGCTCTTTGTCCATGTGACGTGCCATCTGAGGTTCTGTTTGGTTACGTGTAAATAGAAACTACAGAATCCGTTTTAATTTATAAGTCGTTTGCTTTTTTATCTCAAATTTGATCATTTGTCTTATGTTAAAATATTTATGAAAAGTATTACTTCTTTTGTTATGACTTGCTTTATTTATAAAAGTTCTTTAACAATTATTTGATTTTAGGGTCTATCGACTGAAGTCACCTTCCTCCCGCCGCCGCCGTCGCACCTCCTTGTAACAGAACCGTCTAAATCACATGGTCCATAGGCATCTATTATTATCACTAATGATCTCTGACAATCGGGCCCCTGTCCCAGATGATCTAGGAGGATCTGCCGGGTTACATCAGCACCCGTTTCTCCAACAGGACCTCATTGCGAAGCCATTACAGGATTACAACATTTTATAATAAAATACATCAGAGTCAGAGTGCGGAAGATTACATAGTACTTAGATTACAAACTAGTGTCCAAATAAAACTTATGTGTAATTATTACAAGCCATAAAATAGTAGCAGTAGCATTAGGGTAGCAGATACAACATAGTATTACGAACCCTGTCCAAGGGTCCAACCTCACTCATCGTCATTTCCTTCTTCAACGACTGTCATGCAGCAGGGGTTAAGGCACACCTGCCGCGGCTGTTCTCCTACAACAAGGGTTAACAAACCCTGAGTACTGGGGTACTCCGCAAGACTTACCCGACTAAATAAAAGGGAACGAGACTCAGGAATGCAGACTGAGGGGAATCAAGGTAAGGCTTGAGCAAGAGTCAAAGGATTTTGCAGAAAAGCATTACTATCCTATTTCAATATTTCATCTCAATATTATTTTAATCATATCCTTAGTTCGATATTCGTTCTCATACATCACATACTTTCAAATTCTTAACCTTCCTCAAAACATCCTAGTTCCGAACCACTTTTCGGGGTAGGGCAGTGGATCCAGTCTCCATAATCGAAGAGCAACGACGATTCAAATCGATTAGTACCCAGCTGGGGATCCCTAACCACACTGCATATGTAGCACCCAAGCTTGCATATCCCAACCCCGTCTACCACGGCTTTTCTATTCCTGAACCGGTCCTGCGCCACCCGAGAGCACAGTACTCCTCTCGTCTCCAGACACGCCGGCCACGAGGGTACACGCTACTCTCGCCATCTCTCCACTCCCAGTGCGTGGTTGTCGGTTCAAGCAATAGAGCCACCGGAGATAGGGCTTCCCGGAGTATGTGGCTAGTTGCAAAGTCTCGATCCAGCAAGCCTACAACGAACGGTCCCTAACCTTTTTCCGTCGGTATCCATACATTGGGACTCTAACCCAAGTACACAGTTACCAAACGGTTTTCAAACCCATACCTGCCGGATGATAAGACATGGGGAACGCCGTCCCATGTGCACATCAACCGAGCGAAACATTTTCCTTTTTATCAACCGGTTCCAAACTATTCCGATGGCGACAATACATTGGGACTCTAACCCAAGTGCAAGTCAACCGACGAATAACAAGTTCTTCACCAATCCTCATATTTCGTTCTCATTAAATAATCATAGCACAGAAAATAGCATTTTATGCAAATCTAAAATTAATTTAGCAGGGCTAGGCATTTCAAATATTTTCCTTTTTAAACAGGTTTCAGGGGTAATATATCTAGGTAGTCAATGCAGTTGGTAGGTGACAATCAACTCCTATAAACCTAATGCAATATTTTAACTCAAATTATAAATATTTTATAAAACACAAGGAATGGCTGAATGCACCGGGGCTTGCCTTGGATTACAAAAAGAGTGGGGTCGGGGTCTGTGCCACCGATGTCAAACCCTTGCACCAGCTCAGGAGTAGGCTCTTCAGTAGTCACCTCAGTCTTCACCTCCTGATTCCCGATCACTACACGCATGCAATGATGTATGCTTAACATGATGCAACAATGCAGGGTAAAAGAATTTAATAATCATTCAAAGCATACACTTGAGCACAGCTATTCCTCCTATGCTAACCATAACCAATCTTAGACTAATATGCCCTAGGTCATAAGTGGGTTTGACCTAGGATCACAAGCAATCCAAAAATCACACCAATCCTAAGTGATACATATCCTCTATTCATTTTATTCATTAATTAACCAAACATTAAATAGCACCCTAATTAAACTAACTCCATTTGAGCTCAAAACCTACCAACAGATAGATTACAGTTCAAAACAATGCCACAACAAAATTCATGATTTTTGGAGCAACATAGAATTTATTAAAATTCATCAAAGTTTCATTTATCAATTTATATACTAATTTTTAGTTCACTATATAGTTAATATTTTTATTAAATACTGCAGGTCACAGAGAACATCCACAAAAAATTTTATAATTTTTGGTATAGCAGAAATATTCATACATAAATAACAAAGTAGCATACTATTCACACTAATTCAAAATCAATAAAGCTATTAATTTCCTCCGAGAAAAAGAGAAAACACACTCGGCCCGAGTCGGCCCGCTACGGACCAGGCCGGCCCAACTCACCCGCGCTCCCACCCGCGCATCCCTCTCTCCCTCAGAGTCGCTGACAGGCGGGTCCCGGTCGTCAGTCTCTCCCACCCTCTTCTTCTACCTCTCGCCGGCATCAAACGCGCACCGCGCGCGTGACGCGGCGGCCCGCGGCGTTCCGGCGAACACGGAGCAGCGGAGTTTAAGACGAAGCACTCAATCAAAGCAGGGGCTCACCGCGGCTCAGTTGGACGTGGTGGACAGGCTTGAGGTGGTGCAGAGACACGGCTTGACGGTGATGGCGGACACGGCGGCGCAGCCTCCACGGCGAGGTCGCGTTCCGAGCAACCCTGGACCCCAGACAAGAAACCATCGCCCGCATGAGCCTTAGCTAACCCTAGAGAGTCTAAAAAGTGGAACCGAGAGGGAAGGAACTCACCACGGTGAGCAAGACACGGCGAGGCGGAGCTCCGAGGTACTCCGACCAACTCCGCCGAAGAAAAACACCGCACCCGAGCAACTCAGTCAGCAAGGAGACACAAGAGCGGGTTCAACAGGTGCGCAAGGAGATGGCGAAGCTATTGGCGAGGTGGAGCGAGTGAAGATGGACATGGCTTGGTGCATTTTGCCGAATCCCGAGGTGAGCTCGTCGGCGGCCGGCGGCGAAAGAAATACAAAGGGGCAGTGCTTGTTGCGTTTATATGGAACAAGGAGTGGTGGATAAGCTCAAGCATGTCCGGACCCCCAACGACCCCGAAGCGGTGGCCGGGGCCTGCCCTGGCCGGCCGGACGGCGGCAGCGCGCGCCGCGCGCACGCCTGCACGGCGGCCAGGAAGGGGTAGGGGCCAGAAGTACTATAGTTATAAGGCTAAGGTCAAATCCTACCCAAACCAATTATGCCCTATGTAGTTTGAATCAGAAAAAGTGCTAAATACAAAAGTTGTGCCAAATTTCAGGTAGAGCATTTTATATTTTGAACCATGTTCAAATTCGGACTAGATTTGAAAATATTAAAAAGGGGGTAAATCATGGATTTGAAATTCAAATACAATTCATTCAATTACTCCAAAATTTTTCACATAACATGAAAATCTGTAAAAATTAAAGTTGTTCTAATCACTGAGCTTTACAGCTTCTATTAAGGAAGTTTGGTCAGATTCTTGATAGTTTTGAAATTGAAGTTTCAAATTTGAATTCCAATATAGTAAATTGGGTTTAATTCAAATTTCTCTTTAAGAACTTCAAAATCTCCAAAAATAAAAGTTGTTCCATTTTAAAAGATCTACAACTTTTATTAAGACACTTTCTCTAGATTCCAAGTATTTTTTGATTTATAGTTTTGGGGCCTAATTAGGGCTTAATTTGAATTTTTCTTTTATTTTTATATTTGATTTTCAATTAGGCTTTTAATTACACAATCATCACAAAACACAATCAAGGCATTCTAGAGACCCTAAGAACAATCATATGCAGATGATTAATTTAAACATGATGACATGACAGTTTAATTAACAATAATATCAGAGGTATTACACTCCTCCTCCTCGCGTCTTGTCCTCGCAGGCAACCGTGGCCTCCTCCTCCTCCTCGCCGGCTACCGCGACCTCCTCGTCCCTGCCGCTGCCACTGTCTCGCCGCGGTGCCCTAAGGTTCGGCGGAGCTCGTCCCCTTCTGCGGCGATGCCCCACCACTCGCCCCTCCTTCCATGGCGGCGGCGGCCATGGAGCTCGCCGCGACGCCCCCGCCCCTCCCTGGCCCGGCCGCCTCTCCTGCTGCCAGAACCCTAAGTCCGCCGGCATCCTCCCCACCGCCTGGCCGGCCTGCCTCCCCATGGCCCTTCATTCTAGGCCCGCCGGAGTTAGGATGGGGAGCCACCGCCTCCGCAGCTTCTCCTCTCCCTCTCTCTTCTTCCGCGAATCAGATGGGAGGAGGCTGGGCGGGCGCAAATCCGACGACGGAGGACGTCGCCCGAAGGTTTTGCAAACCATCCGGCGACCGACAACGAGTAAATCTGTTAATTTTAACTCTTTTTGCACAAATATTTTGAATAAAACGAGTGGTCAAAGTTAGGATTGAATAATGAATTACTCCCATTGTTTCAATTTATACGTCGTTTGACTTTTTCAATCCTAACTTTGATCACTCGTTTTTATTCAAAATATCTACGCAAAAAAAAAGTTAAATTTAAATTAATCTTGAAGAACTTTTATTAATAATGCAAGCCATAAAAAATGATATTATTCATAAATTTTTAAATAAGATGAGTGGTCAAACCTAGAACTAAAAAGGTCAAATGATACGATTTATAAATTAGAAGGTATTTAGTATTAGCTAGCTAATTATTATAGATTTTGGATCAGCGCCTAGCTACTGGGGAGGTGCGATTACTGCCTCCGTCCCAAAATAAGTGTCGTTTTTGACTTTTTGAAATTGACGTTTGACCATTCGTCTTATTTAAAAAATTATTGAAAATATAAAAATAAACAAATCAAGATTAAAGTACTTCTAATAATGAATTATTTCATAATAAAATAATTAATTTTTTCATAAATTTTTTGAATAAGACAAATGATCAAAAGGAGATAGTTAAGATTCTAAAACAATACTTATTTTGGGATGAAGTGAGTATGTCTATCCACTGACCCCTGGGTACCACGTGAACTGAGCCCACAAGTTCGTTAGCCGCCCTCGTAGGCGTAGCTGGTTGCGTCTATAAAGCGTGCCTTTTCTGCTCCCCCTTGCCGTTCAAATTTCAAATTTCTTCTGCACGCTTCCCACCCACGAGGAGGCAGTATCACAGGAGAGCCCAGCCGGCGGCCATGGCGAGGCCGAGAGCTACCACCACCACCGCAGCCTCCTCCAAGCCCAAGCCGAAGCCCAGGTCCAGGGCCAAGCCTAAGGCGACGCCCAGCCCCGTCTCCCTGCTCTCCGGCGTCTCATCCCCTTTCGCGTGCCGCACGCCGTCCCCTGCCGCCGCCGACCTCGGCTTCCTCTCGCCCCCGTACCCGCCGGCGAAACCTGCGGCCAGGAATTCTTCGCCCCTCGCCGCCCCCGCTGCCGCGTCCACCATCGGTGACCTGAGGAGCCTCGCCGCGTCCCACCTCGACTCCCTCAAGCGCCGCTTCGACGCGCTCCACGGCGACTACGTCCGCGACCTCGAGGCCTCCCACTCCCGCATCTCCAAGCGCGTCAAGGTGGCTGCTCTCCATTCCCTGCATCTGCATACCTCGCTCGCTCGCTCTCTCCTTTGGTTGCTTCGTCGAGTTCATCATGTGTGATAGTGATGACTGATGTCACATCTTCTCCCGCGTGCCTGCTCGCGCTCAGATGCAGTCCCATCGCTGCCTGCAGCTGGCGGAGGAAGTGGACAAGGAGCAGAAGAAGATGGCCGACAGGATCGCCGAGCATGCCGAGATGGTGAAGGTAACCCTCGATCTCGTTCCTTGCGTTTGCTATTGCTGTTCGTCGTAGACGTAACTGACTCTGTTATTGGTTGGTCGCTTGTTGATCTGCATTCTGAATTTTCTGGTGCTTTCCGTGGATCGCAGACCTCAAACAAGAAGTTCATGGCTGAGGTGCAGGCATCCACATCTCGTGGTACTTTGCGAACGGAAACAACATATATATTTCTCTGAATTTCAGTTCAGTTCCATGTGTCTCTTCAACATGTTTTGTTCTAACACTTTGGTGGTGGACTGGTGTCGATCAGTGTGCAAGGTGACCATCCCTGAGATGTCAAAGTCCGTGGAGAGGGCTATTGATGGCTTGCGCAGTCGCTACAACATCTCCGCTACACCTTCAGCTTAGCTTAGCTGGTGATTCGGGCTGTGTTCATACGAACTGAGTAGGTAAAATCATTTATCCACATGTTGTTCACTGCCGTATATCTGATATTTCCTTTGACTGTTGAGTGCCGAAAGTAGTACGTACATGTTGTGATGGATTATGGGTACTGCTCTAGTGCTCTGGCCATGTCTAGAACTAGGTCATCCTGCTGGGGTGGTGGGGTAGTGTTGTGATGTCCTGGTACTATATTGATGTTGTTTGTGTTCTTGGTTGACAAACCAGATCCAATATGGGTTACCAAACTGGTGTAGTTGGTTATACTGTGCTCTTTATATGTTCCTAAAAGAAACTTGGATACTTTGCTTCGCTGTCTAGAATTGCTTTTCAGAACACTGTTAGATATTTGGATTTCGGAATAACCATTAGATAGTTTGTCAAATAAGAGTTTCTGACTTCATCAGTGGGAATTTTATCAAAAGAGGTGAGAGGAACTGTTCATGTCAAGAGCTAGACTATTCTAGGATTTGCCATTTTTAGGCATGGTCATTTTATTCTAAATCTGAACTACGGTTTAGTTTCATAACTCAGAACCATGTCATTTACTGGATGTAACAATTGCACTTTCAACAATTTCAGCATGATAACACTGTAGGTAAATAATATATATGAAGGATCTTTCATTAAATTGCTTGGAAGGGTCATTAGCATAAAGCTGTGATTACGCTAAGGATGCTGTTTTTTTTGTCAGTATGGATGTTCTGTTGGCCAAAACAATTTTTTCTAACAAATGGGTTTGCGAGATATTCCTACTTTTCTAAAGAATATCCACCTTGTTCGTCCTCCCTACCAATTCTTATGGGAACTGAATAATTAAATGTTATAATGACATGCATTGTTACAGTTCCTTAGAACATTGATAGGCAGCTTCTCGTTTGACGTTTTTGTTCCACGCAGTAGCCAATCCATATCTGGCTGATGCTTGTTTGTTTATTCTTGTTCAGGTGCCGTTATCCACATCATTTGAGGTCAGCTGTTGATGAGTTCTTCGTCTTCTCAGCAGGGACATGCACATTTGTACATATTATTACCGATGCATGAGTACATGAGATAGTTCTTTGCTACATCTTCATTTCCAGATATCCCGAAAAATGAATAAGAGCTACTCCAATCCTTTGGAACCTTTTTTTGCTTCGTTGCATTTCTTGTGCATCCCGTAAGATGCTACTGTCGATGTACCTTCCAGTTTCAGGACATCTGAGATTTGAATCATGACTGTTCTAGTAGTACAGCACTTGTCACCTGAAGCCAGAATGATCACTTGTTGTATGACAATTCATTCACAACCAAAACGCAGCTCCTGGTTTGTTCTCCGCAGGGGTAATTTCGGTTCGTACCTGTCAGTTGATTTCAGTCAGTCGTCTGAATCTCCTGTGGGACTGGAGCAGGCCTATACTTTGCCCCAAAACAGTTGTTGACTCTGTGCAACTCTTTAGGGCGATGCACTATGGCAACGCAGCCGACGTTTGCTGCTTGCATCCAGTCCACAACTAATCGAATGAACCTTCAGATATCTTTTGATCACGCTTCTCCGCTCTCCCTCGCCGCTACTAACGGGTTCTCGACTGATTTGCCTTCTTTTAGCTAAGTTTGAATGAAACGTCTAAAAGCGCAGATTAGCCACGCAGCTTGGATACTGTTTCCCGTCTTGTGCTATCACAATCAAAATGCTTTGGGTCTGGGTTCGTCCGTCAGGTGCCGCGACGCTTGAACAGCGTCACAGAGTTTCGGTTGGGTCGAAATGAGTTGTATGGGCTGGTGGGCTGGGTCACCGGGTGGAAATGGGTTTTATTTGCTAGCGGGCCGGGCCGGGGTTGGGTTCACTGCAAATGTGGGTTGGGGCGGGTCGGACTGGGTTACCCTGGGCACGTCGGGTCGCTCTGCTGTCTGCAGAAAGAGAGGGGCAACGCCGCCGGCCGCCGCCGCCGCCGTTCCGGCGTGACCTCATCCAACGACGTTTGCTGATCCAGGTGTGCCTCCTCTAGCTCCCCTCTCCCATCCTATCCTCCGCATCACCCCCTTCTCTGCCGAAGTACTGCTCGCCCAGCTCGTATTTCACAGCCGCCGCCACCTGGTCGCCGGGAGTCGCTAGCGGCGGGGAGCCGTGCTGGTCGCGCGGGTGCCACCCCACCTTCTTCTAGGCGCCGCATAACCTGTATTTTATCCCGTAACTTAAGTAAGAATTTTTGGGGAACCATCATATTCGTTCTGTTCGATCTGTTTTACAATTGTAGCTCTATTCTTTCTCCATTATTTCTGTTCGTTTGAGCTAGATTTAACTTATTTTCAAACAGTATTTTCCACTCAGAATAATTCAGCCGAACCGAATTTCAACTCAACCGAATAGAGTGATTGGCCCAATGCTGCTAGTCTCTCTTAGTCTTTTACAATTTTGCATCTACACATCTTCCAGCTAATTGCTGATGCGGTGGTTGTATTTGAAAATACGTATAATGAACTGATTTCGGTGTAGTTGGTTTTACCTTTTTGCAAGAACATCTCTTCTTTTTGTCAAAAAGAAAACTTGGGAAGTGCCACTGTCACCAATTTTCAGAAATTAAGCACCGCAAACTTTATATCCCAAACGGCCAAATGGCTTAACAATTTGGGCCATAATGTGTGGGTGGATCGATCCTCAAATCTGTTCTGATTTGACACCAGGTTCTGCGAGTTCCCTTGACTGGTGTGGTGGCGCGCTTGCATTCCTTTCTTCACAGATCCCTCGGTACTCAGTGGTGGATTGTTGCTGCTGCTTTTGCAGATCCGACGACAGTGGGACCACTGACTGAGAAGGCAGCAATTCGTTGAGAGCCGAGGTGAGTTCATCCTGTTCTTTCCTTTTCCCCCCTTTTATTTCATCACTACCTGTGTACCGTGTGCTCCTGCTGCTTTAGTGGTGTCACTGATTGCTACTAAACCTAGGTGGCATGCTTTGTTATGTTTTTAAAACAAAATTAAATTAGGGGAAATTATTTCCTCGGCCCTGAAAAAAGTTCGACTTAGTTTCTTGGCCCTATTTTCATCGAACTTTGTTATTTGGCCCTAAAACAAAATTTGCTTATTTTCTTGACCCTTTCGTCCACTTTGAAAGATCATAACTCTTTGATATGACATCGGATGAAGATGATTTTTATATGAAAATTGTAGGTCTCGACGAGATTTATTGAATCTCATTCCATGAATGATTCTAGCAATTAGATTCCACCAGAAATTGGTTACCTAGAATTTAATTCAGTTAATTTTATTTTGTTTGGGTGGTGGACATGGAAACTTTTTCTCAAAATTAAATTCCAATTCTTGTTTGGCTGTTTCTTAAGTTGTGCAGCTGCTATCAAAAGCGCCAGGAAGTGGGGACCGAGCGTAGCATCTCGGTACAACTACAGTTTCCCACTGCTGATTTTAGTAACAGCACTGACTAAGTGATGGATTCTCTAGAATGATTTAAATAACTAGTGGTGAAGTAATACTCAGCTGTCAGGTGAAAGATTGCAGACATGAAATTAACTGAAATAGGAGAAGTATTTTCAAGAATGAATGGAGCTTTGTACATTTCAGGGAAAGTAAAATGGTAAATCTGGGGGGAGTGACAAGTGAAAGAGGGGAGACTCTGTGAGCTGCAGTCTCTAGAATGAATAACATTGCAAGGCCTTCTGCATTTTTCCGATGCTGGTTTAGTAACTGGAGAACAGATGCGGGTGTATTAGATCGACCCAAACCATTGGACGAAGAGGAGGGAGGGGCGGCGAGGTGAGGGTTACTCTGGTTGGGCCGGCGAATGTCAGGCCAGCGAATCTCGGGGACTCCCCGACCTCTCCATGAGCAGCCTTCGCGTTGCAAGCTTGGCATGTGCTGCTGCCGCTGCGTCGGAGTCGAGCGTGCGCCATTGCTGCTGCAACTGCCACGGGGATGCACTGGCCTGCCCTCATAAGGCAGCTAGACAGACTGGTGTGGGAACTAAGTTGGATCAATTCTGAAAAATCCAAACAGGCCCTATATGTGTTATATACTTTGATTTTAAACCTTTGTGGTTTATTCTATTGACTTGACCCTACCTTGAATTTATTCTGTCCTCCCCCATTAATTGGGTGCTTGGAGACTTAAAGTTGCTTAGAGAATACTATGTGTTAGATTTTAGTTGCTTAGAGACTTCGGTAACGCTACAGATGAGGAGGGAGAGGTGAGTTTGGAAGGTCAAGTGGCGCCTAAGAAAGATACCTTCCGCTATCTAGGATCGATGCTACACAATGATGGAGATATTGATGTAGACGTTTGCCATAGGATCAAAGTAGGGTGGATGAAGTGGCGCAAGCATCTGGCATCCTCTGTGACAAAAGGGTACCACAAAAGCGTAAAGGCAAGTTTGATGATATACATGATCGTTTAGGGATAGCACCAGTCGCAGAAAAGCTTGTCCAACATCAGTTGAGGTGGTTTGGCCATGTCCAAAGGAGACCTCCAGAGGCACCAGTGCATTGTGGAGTCCTAAGTCGTGATATCAATTTGAGGAGAGGGAGAGGAAGACCAAAGCTGACATGGGGGGAGGCAATAAAAAGAGATTTGAAATGTTGGGATATACCTAGAGACCTTTGTTTGGATAGGAATGCTTGGAAATCAGCTATTGACGTGCCTGAATCATGATTTGGGACTCATGTTGGATTTCAACTCTAGCCTACCCCAACTTGCTTGGGACTAAAAGGCTTTGTTGTCTTTGTGCATGAAGTGGTGGTGACTGCAAGTATGTCCTTGTTAATGAAAAGTAAAGATGGGTATCTGCTTTGCGTTTGGCACCTTGTTGTCCATGTAGCAGTTAGCTTCTGCACCTATTGTTTGTTTGTACAGAATGCTTCTGGCATTTTATGCTGAGAGGTTTTCTGTAAGTGAGGTCTCCTGTTGATTTCAGCATTCAGTGGAACCTCTTGACATTTCCTCATGGTGATTAAACATTTTTATCATGGTGTTTGTCATTCGGTTTAATTTAGATTAAGCTACATGTTGTTTGAGCAAGTTGATAGTATTTGATTGTCTGCAGATATGGATCACTTGGACGAGCATGACAGTGATGACATGAAAGTAGGGGCAGCTTCTGATGGCCCCTCTAGACTCAGAAAGAAGAGGTCCAAGGTTTGGGACGAATACAAGCCCATCATTGTGGATGGAGCAATTCAGAGCGCGGAATGCCGCTACTGCCATATTCTCATGAGTTGCAGAGGTGCTGATGGTCAATCCAATGGGACAAGCCATTTGTGGCGACACCAGAAAATTTGCCGAGCAAAAGATGGGTTTTGTCCAAGCCAACTGCAACTGGATGCAGACTTGCCATATGGTATGCTTTAGCTACTGGCAACTTCTTAAGAGATATGCCAATTTTCATTTCAAGCAGCTAATGCAAAAGTAGACTCTGCATATTGATTTTCGGTCGTATTATGTATCTTGTAAGCTGTACCACATATCATCAGATGTTATAATTTTTTTTGTAGGACTTCTTAGTTCCATAATTAGTATGGAAGCTTTTAGGCCTTTACAGTGGGACTGTCATTTCATGATGATTACCATTTCAAAGATAAAATGTTTTCTTACATTTTTTTACTTTTATTTCTGCGCCATTACTTTAATGTTGTGAAGGATATTAAGTGTTCAGTGAATGTTTTATCTGTCTGCATGGCCGACTTGAAAAGAAGCATTTTTTAGAAACTTAAAAAGATGAATTGTTAAACAGAGGAGCATATAATAGACTATGACAGCACATTGGCCTCTCATTTTTCTTTGTTTCATAAATTCATGTTTTGCTAGTCTGTATGCTATATCAAGGTAGAATCCTGTTTTCTTCATGGGAAATTTTGTCTTCCATTTTTTGTGCACATTATGACTGAACTATTCAAACCTTATACATTATACATATAGAGGTGAATGAAGTAGAGCCTGTGGACCAAATTCTTCCAGATTCAGTTGATGAGATAAAGTTGGTGACTCATAGTGAGAATAGCAAATTCAGGTCAAAGGTCTGGAAGGATTTTATACCGTTCTATGTTCAAGGGAGAGTCCAGGGTGCTGACTGTGTCCATTGCCACAAGCGACTCAGTGCAGATAAAGGTAGAAGCCATTTGAACCGGCATACTCAGACTTGTCCAGCACGAAGTGGAAATAGCCTAAATCATCAGAAAGGTGTGTTGTTCCAGTCCAATCTACCGAGCCCTAAATCTAGCCTTCAAGATGAGCTTTCACCTGCCTTGACGAATGGCAAAGTTCACATTGCAGAATATGCTAGTAAGTTCCTCAAAGGTAGCTCTGGGGATGCAAGCGTTGTGGGGCGTCATGTTCTAGCTTTACCAGCAATGGATGATATGAATCCCTCAGAGCAAAATACCTCATCAGCTCAGACTGGTACTGATATAACCAGGAAACTTGACCAGGAAGCATCTTATCAAGAATTAACTAGAATGATTATTGCACATGGCTATCCCTTGTCGATTGTCGAGCATGAAGAAATGAGAAGGTTTGCAAAGATCCTAAACCCCACATTTAACATGGCTTCAAGCATTGATATAGAAGAGTATTCAACTCTTTTGTTTCAAAAAGAAAAGGCTGACCTTAAGGACAGAATTGCATTTTTGTCCCATCGGGTTTCCTTGTCAGCAAGTGTTTGGACTCCTCGTGGAGCTGAGGCCTCAGTGAAGTATCTCTGTTTAGCGGTGCATTTTATTGGTTCTGACTGGAAACTTCAGAGGAAAATCATCAAATTTGGTGTGTTTTGGTCCTCGCCTACTTGTTTGGAAAGGATGATACAGTTTAAGGAGGCCTGTGTGCTAGATTCTGATATTGGACCATTTAATATCATACAGGAAGCTATAAGAGATTGGAATCTTGATCAGAAGCATTTCAGCTTGACATCTGACAGTGAAATTAGAAATGACGAGGGAACCTCAAAGCTGATGGACTTGCTCATCCAAAGGAAATGCCTTCCTATTAGAGGTGAGCTATACAATATCGCTTGTGTAAATGATGTGCTTAACAACATTGTCTCAAAAGGGCAACCAGTGCTTTGTCATGTTGGTAACATACTAGAGAAATTTATGAAGGCACATATGTCCTCATCTCTGACTCGACAGCAACTTTTAGAAGTTGTTGCACATACGGGATTGAAGTGCCCACAGGAAGATGCAAAATGGTGGCACATAATTTACTTTAGGCTTGAAGTTCTTCTGCATTTCAAGAAGGCATTTCCCTCTGAAGAATTGTTATCTGCAGAAGATAACAGAACTGTTGAGTCTGTTTGCAGGATACTCAGGGCTTTCTATCGTGCTGTTGAAGTGATTTGTGGTCCTGTCTGTGCCACAGCAAATATGTACTTCAATGAACTGTGGAAAGTTAGAACAACTTTGCAAGAAGAAACATCAACTGATCACACTGAACTTGCTAGCATGGTTTGGCAGATGCAGGAAGCATTTAATGAGTATTGGCAAAATTCATACGTGTGGCTGTCGATACCTGTTGTTCTTGATCCCAGATTCAAAATTACTTTTATCGAGTTCCGGTTAAAGCGAGCTTTTGGTATAGATGGAGAAAAATATGTTTCTGCCGTTCGTGATACAGTAAGGGAGCTCTTCCATGAATATTGTGGTCTTTCAGATAACTTGGGTGCTGATACATCGACTCGTGAAGCTCGTGATGTTGAGTTGGATGGATTTGACAATGATTCATTGGAAGATTGGGATGAGCATCTTAATACACAGACAAGGAACCAACTTTTGACAGAACTTGACAACTACCTTGAAGATGGTCTTGTCCCAAGGAAGGATGATTTTGATATTCTGAACTGGTGGATGAGTAATTCTACAAAGTATCCGACCCTTTCAATTATGGCACGTGATGTCCTGGCAGTGCCAGCTTCTGCTGTTAATTTGGAGGCCGCAATAAGCGGCGAGGTAACCGTGATGCATAAGCAATGGAGCACATTAAGTATGAAAACAATTGAGGCTCTTGTATGTACCCGAGATTGGATTAAATAGAATGGTAAGCTCTTTACTTTGGTTGTTCTGATTTCCTTATTTCAGTTTTAAAAGGAAGCATTGCTCTATTGGTTTGTCTTATTTGGCATCTTAATTGTTAATTCTGGATAAAATTTGACATCGCACAGTTGAAACATCTCCACGTGCACCAGCACTAATATATTTTATTAGCTACACAATCAGTACAAATCAGATAATCATCGTATCAATTTTTTTTCTTACTGGATAGTTACTGAAAAATACTCATCAATAAGATCTGCAGTATCTTACAGTATAGGATAAAGGGGTTTGTTCTCAACTAACACAATATTGAAACTGTGTTAACTTTAGGTTCCTCCCCCTTTTTTGTGTGCGTGTGTGCGTTCATGTTTGTTATTTTTTATTTTTCATTAACCTTGTATTCCCTCTGTCCATAAAGCATGCAACTATGGGATATGTGCAAATTAAACTAGTTTAACTTTGATCAAATTTATAGTGAATAGTATTAACATTTTATGTCTCCAACTAGGTTTGCTATGAAAATATATTTTATAATAAATTTAATGGCACTTATTTTGTATCATAAATGTTAGTACTTTTTTTTATGACTTTGGTCAAACTTCTCAAAAAGTGAGAACTACATGCTTTTGCGGATGGACAGAGTATCTCTTTTGCTCCCTAAATACATGGTCAGCTCTCGTGCCAGTTCGAAAGAAAAAGAATATTGAAACTCTTTTTCGGCATGGCAGGAAAATGTTATGTACTTAGATTTATGAGTAAATATGTATCACAGTTGTCTGTGTCTGTTATAAAATTTGGTTTGCATGTCAGGAAAGTACTGAGTGGAGAACCGCTATTTGATGGAAAAATGAGGCCCCCTAGAAAAACCACTTAAGGAGTTTTCAAAAAAATTGAAACGATGCATATCCATAGTGAATCTATAGATGTACTTCGACACAAAAGATGAGATGTAAACTTCTTTTGTAAAAGTTTATAGAAAAATAGGTGCATCCGCACTAGAAGGCAAATTCACAAGAATGTTGTCTTGCGCTTATGCACCTGAAATCTATCATTTTGTATGACTTTTTCTAGATTGAGTTTGCAGCTCAGCTATTGTGTCAAAGTGCATCTTAGATTCACTATGGATGTGTATTGTTTCAGATTGGTTGAAGACTTCTAAATTTGTTTTTCTAGGTTTTTTTTTTCACGTTCCACCAAAAAGGGGGTTGGGCTGTTCTCGTGATAAGTTTCAGTTGTATGAATGAATCTGTAATCTTTATCTTCATTCATAAACTTTGTATCGCAAAATGTTCAAATCAAATTCAAGTAACAGATGGAGAAATTTAAATTGCTTGTATTGCACTGAGTTGAGATATTTGCGTTCATGGACTCTTTCTAGGGGTGAATGATACGTTTTATAGGCTATATATCATGCTGCAGCGAACTGTCAATGCTAACCATCCTTTTTCTTTTCATCATCAGAAGATTACAAGCAGTTCATAACCATAGTGTGTCTAACCCGGAATACAGGATGATACCGCAAGAGTACACAGCCGATATATTGTGCTGTATATCAGACATCTCGCAGCCACTGGTGATGGAATATACCAAAAGCTGGGCTACTGGGTGTTCATATGTATTCTGCATTGTTGTCTAGTGATTTTATTATTGTGTTATTAGGTTTCTTGAGCAGATTATTTGTACAGTGCCGATTGACATGCTGCTGTTTTAACCTGATTAAGAATTCTTGTATGACGGCAATAGAAAGCCACCTGATGACTGATGTTCCGTTTATTTTATCTTGGCGTGCTGGATGTGATTTGCCCCTTCAAAATCTGAATTTGGGGTCAATCACCAATGCTCAGGTTACATTACCATGTAAATAATTCCTGGCTTCAAATCATACTCAAATATTGCTCTGTTCGCTTGAACTTGCCAGCCAGCATCAGCCAACCATCCAGCAGTGTTTTTCTGTCACAACAATCAATCACCCAGTCGTACAATCCAACCAAAACAAACACACCGAGAAACAGTGAACGAATGGAGCTGGAATAATAGACTTGGTCGGGCTCCCTGCAACGGGCTGGCACAGTAATGGCCATCGGCTTCCCAAGCCGCAGTAGAAGAAGCGCAGGTCGTGCACGTTACTCAGCTCGCCAAGCACGGCTGGTGCGACGGCGACGGCAGGTACTAGGAGTTCGACACCACGTCGCGTGGTTCGGCGGCGCAGCTCCGGTCCTCCACAGTCGCCGGCGTGGTGGTGGTGGCGGGAGGGGCTTGGTTTTGAAGGATTGATGTATTCCCTTGGTTTAAGCTGGGTAACTAGCTATCTTTTGAATGAAGCTGAAGTTGAAAGCTGATAATGGTTTATGCAGATTTTTTTAGAGAAAAAAATATTGTTTTATGGTTGAAAAAAGCTAAAATAAACGCTTATAAGTTAAAGCGAATAGACCTTTAGCTTGTTTTGTTTGTTACATGTACGGTCTTTGATTTTGTGATGGTTCTTTTCCTATTATAGAGAGTATTCATGCTAGCAGTGTTCTAGACTCAGAAACAAGATATGAATAAATTAGGGCTTATTTTTTAAAAAACAAAGGTTTTCAAAGACTGGAACGCTGATATTACTAGCGGTGTTTTAAATACCGAGCTAAGGTGTTTAGCAATATATATCTCTAAAACAGGTAATAGCAGAGCTTTGTCAGGCTATAGCGGGAGATTTAAAACAATGATTGCTAGAAATAGTGTGAATCTAGAAACATAGAAAAACTATGGGTCTGATTGGTTAATGGATAAAATTTGGTTGTCAAAACTTAAATAAGTCATGATTTTGAGTATTATTTGGTTTGCTCAACCTCTCTTGTTTGGCTTGCCAAATCCATTGTAAATATTTTTAACTTTTTTCAACTTTTGCTTGTCAAATCTTTGGTATTGCAAATTTTGTGCTCCCATGAGTCCTCTTTATTTCTATCTGTGGAACCAACCATACCTATTCCTCTATAGTGTCTCTTCCTTGGGATTATTGTGAGAGTTTTGTTTTTACGTTTCTTCTATTTTTTATGTGAAAGTAAACTAATGATTATGAAATTCCTACATGATTAATGTATATGATTTTTAGTTCTAAATAGAGACTAGCAGATGTGTATATACATTTTATTTGGTCTCATCCAGTTCCGGCCATATACCTCTGATTTGGACTCTACTCGCTCGTTCGTAGTCGCCCAGAGCCGAAGGACACGCCGGTGATTGGTAACCTAGGGCCCACCCGCAAGGAGAAGATACCCTTTCTTTTTTTTTTTTCTGTTCCTCTTCGACTCCTCTTCCTTTCCCCTCTCGCCCGCTGCTCCAACTTTAACCCCCTCCGAGAAACCACTGGGAGCCCCAGCCGCCGGCTGCTGTGCGCATCTAGTTCTTCCTACAACCACGAGCTGAGTTTCTGGCGAGCATTACCTAGTAAGTGATGCGATACTACTTGCTTGATTTTTTTTCCCTCAGTTAGAGAGCGAATCCATTGCTGAGTTAGTTGAGTGCTGTTATTTGTTCTTGGCGCAATTCATTGACAATGCGAGATGCTAGCTTTCCATTGGTAGTCTGCGTGACTTCGTGCTGGTTGCACAACAAATCGGTGCATGGCGTATTTAGCATTGCGAAATTTTTGTGTTGATCGATCCGAGAGACACACCAGGCGCCTTTTTTCTTTCTTTTTATTCTTTCTACCAGGCGACGGCCAGCCGTTGGATCATGATCTTAGAGCTGCTGTATCTTCTTCAACCTTCAGTCCTGTTCGACCAATGCCTGAGGGCCTCATATATAGAGCCGTTGCATGTAGCTGCAGTATACGACAGCCATTGCAGTATACTTTAGGCATGTAGCTGCAGTATAGGAGATGTGTACAAAATATAATGGAAAATCTATAACAAACCACCGGCCAGGTGTGCGACAATAAAACAGAAAACAAAGGTAAGGTTGAATTATCCTACTCAATACTCATGGCCAAGAGAGCGGATTTCAGGCACCTGTAGCAGTAGCTGCAGTATAGGAGATGTATACAAAATAGGGCCTGTTTGGATGCACCCCAACTAAAATTTAGCTAGCTAATCGATAGAGCTAAAGTTTAGCTAGCTAAAGTTTATTTTAGCTGGGGTGTTTAGATGCTCTAGCTAATTGAAAATCTTGACCATGCTACCCCTCATTAATATTATTGTTTAGATAGCTAAACTTTAGCTGGGTGTGTTTGGATGCTCTAGCTAAACTTTAGCTAGGGGTAGTTTGATAATTTAGACCGTTTAGCTCGTTTTAACTTGATTGAATCAGCTAATTGGTTTGTGTACATTTTAGCCTCTAGCTAAACTTTAGCAAGGTTTAGTTATGTGTTGTTTGGATGCACCACAACTAAAATTAGCTGGCTAAAGTTCAGTTGGCGCATCCAAACAGGGCCATATAATGGGAAATCTTTAACAAACCACTGGCCAGGTGTGCGACAAAACAGAAAACAAAGGAAAGGTTGGATTATCCTACTGAATACTCATGGCGATCGATATTGTAGTCAAAGTCTGCACTTTTTGTTCGTTTATTATGCAAAACTGCCGTTTCTAGTTGGGTTATCTATCTGCATTTTCAGGCGAGCTTTGTTGTTTGATATATCCAGATTTTTGAAAAGGTTATTGAGATTTACGGTGTGTGGAGCATTCTTTGGTAATTAATAGTCGAGTATAACGCTGCATCATGAATTCAAAATAGTTACCAATGACACATTGTTATATATATGCAGTTATGGATCACAACTTAGACGATAATGACAGTGATGATATGCAAGCAGGGGAACCATCTTTTGGTGACTCAACATTAAAAAATAATAGATCTAAAATTTGGGACATTTATAAGCCTGTCACCGTAAATGGCCAAACTCATACCGTGGAATGCCGCTACTGCCGTGCTCGCTTAAGTTGTAAAGGTCGTGGTGGTGGTAATTTGTGGCAACACTACCGAAGATGTCGAGCCAAGGATGTTCTGGATCTGGGTCTGAGCCAGCAGCAACAGAATGCGGCGGACCTTCGACACGGTATGCTCTAGTTATGTTTAATTCTTAAGCAAGAGTCCAAATTTGATCTAAGTAGTTGCGGTGTGTGGAGCATTCTTAGGTACTTAATCGAGTTTAACGTTACATCAAGAATTCAAAATAGTTACCAATGACACATATTGTTATATATATGCAGTTATGGATCACTACTTTGACAATAATGACAGTGATGATGTGCAAGCAGGGGTACCATCTGTTGGTGACCCAAGATTCAAAAATAAAAAATCTAAAATTTGGGACTTTTATAAGCCTTTCACCGTAAATGGCATGACTTATATGGCAGAATGCCGCTGCTGCCATGCTCGCTATAGTTGTAAAAATCAGGGTGGTGGTAATTTGTGGCGACACTACCGAAGATGTCGAGCCAAGGATGGTCTGGGTCTGAGCCAGCAGCGACAGGATGCAGCGGACCTTCGATACGGTATGCTCTAGTTAATGTTTAGCTCTTAAGCAAGAGTCCAAATTTGATCTAAGTAGCTAGAATTGTAGAGTGCAGAACTTGCATAATGCTTTTATATATTTTTTTCTTATTATTATTTTCTTAATGTTCACCAGATTGAGGATATTATGTGGAAGTTTTTCTTGGTTATTCACAGTTAGCTCCTATGTGAACTTCTAGACTTTTTACTGTTATTTAAATTAGTTTTAGCAAATATCAGTTTGTTTTCCAAGGGGAGGATCGCTTCACAATGATTCAAGGAATTAATAATTTAGTCCCGTGAAAAAGTTGCAATGCATCGTTTTCTTGTTCATCTTAGAGTCCATTTCATTTTCCATATATTGCTCTCATGGCGATATATACAACTGGTACACATTGCAAGATTAGTGTTTTTGATACTTGGTGGTTTTGGACAAATTCTCGTGGTAGTCTGTGTACTCCGTCCGCCCCAAAACAACTGTACATATCGCTTCTTGAAGAACCAAACATTTTAAATTTAGAAATTAATATCGACACTTGTATCTCCAAATTAGTTTATTACAAAAATATATTCCACGATCAATCTAATTTTACTTATTACACATTATGAAAATTAGTAATTTACTAAATTTTGTATATATTTAGTCATACTTAAAAATAACTATATGTATTATATCTGTATGTATCTGATCATCTCAGATCCGTTTTCATCCATAGTTGTTCCAGTCCAACTGCTTTCACGTGCCTTGACAAATGGTATGGTTCTCATTTCAGAATATCCTAGCAAGTTCCATGAGGGCAGCTCTGGTGATAGAACACCTGTGGACCAACACATTGTAGCTTCACCACCAATGGACCCTATAGAACAAAATAGCTCATCAGCTCAGACTTGTCCAGATGTTAGCAGGAAATTTGACCAAGAATCATCATATCAAGAGCTAACTAAAATGATTAGTTTGCATGGTCATCCCCTCTCCGTTGTCGAACATGAAGAAATGAGATGTTTTGCAAAGAGCCTAAATCCAGCATTTAGAATGCCTTCAAGCATTGATATTGAAGAGTTTTCAACTATTGTGTTCCAGGAAAAAAGGCTGACCTTAAAAAGAAAATTGCTCTTTCATCCCATCGGGTTTCGTTATCAGCATGTCTGTGGACTCCTCATGGATCTGAGACCTTGATCAAGTATCTCTGTTTGTCAGTGCATTTCATTGATTTGGATTGGAAACTTGAAAAGAGAATCATCAAATTTGGTGTATTTCAGTGGTCACCCTCTAGTTTGGATAGGATAATACATTTTAAGGAGGCTCCTGCACTAGAATCTGAAAGTGGGCCATTTTGTGTCATACGGGAAGCTATAAGAGATTGGAATCTTGATCGAAAGCTTTTTAGCTTGACATGTGTCAGTGAAATCAGAAACGATGAGCGTACGTCTAACCTGAAGGACTTTCTCATCCAAGGGAAATGCTTTCCTATTGGTGGCGAGTTATACAATACTGCTTGTCTGGATGGTGTGCTTAACAGCATTGTTTCAAAAGGGCAACCTGTGCTTAATCTTGTTGGTGAGATACTAGAGAGATTTATCCAGGCACATATGTCCTCATCGCTCCCCCAACAGAAGCTTATGGAAGCTATTACACATACGAAATTGAAATGCCCAGAGGAAGATGCAAAATGGTGGCACAAGATTTACTTCGGGCTTGAAGTTCTTTTGCATTTCAAGAAGACATTTCCCTCCGAAGAGTTGTTATCTGCAAAGGAAACTGAAACCGTTGAGTCGGTTTGCAAGATATTAAGGGCTATTTATCATGCTGTTGAAGTATTTTCTGGTCCTATTTGTCCGACAGCAAATCTTTACTTCAATGAATTGTGGATAGTTAGGACAACTTTGGAAGAACAAGCGTCTACCGATCATACTGAACTTTCTAGAATGGTCTGGGAGATGCAGGAAGCACTTGATGATTTCTGGCAGAATTCATATGTGTGGTTATCAGTACCTGTTGTTTTTGATCCAAGATTCAAACTTGCTTTCATTGAGTGTCGTCTAAAACTAGCTTTTGGCAGCGAAGCAGCAAAATATGTATCCGTTGTACATGATACAATCTGGGAGCTGTTTGCTGAATATTCTAGTTCAGTAGATAAGCCAAGTGTCGACAAATCAAATTGTGAAAATCGTAATGTTCAAGTGGGTGGATTTTACAGTGATTCGTTGGAAGATTGGGATGACCATCTTAATGTGCAGAGCCAGACATCGACAGAACTTAAGATGTATCTTGATGATGACCTTGTCCCGAGGAATAATGATTTCAATATTATGAATTGGTGGATGAGTAATTCTGCAAAGTATCCAACTCTCTCTGTTATGGCACGTGACATCTTGGCAATGCCTGGTTCTGCTGTTCATTGTGAGGCAGCATTGAGAAACGAGGGGCCAGCAATTAGTAAGCAATGGAGCAAATTGAATATCAAAACAATTGAGGCTCTCGTATGCATCCGAGATTGGATTAAGTAGAATGGTAAAACTTAGCTTTCGTTATGCTGTTAGTTTTGTTGCACCAGTTTCTAGAAGTAAGGATGCATATTTTAATAATTGTTGGTGAAAAATGCAATATGCACGATTGCGATGCCACCTCTCATTACTGTTTTTTCTTCTTTATTACCTAGACTAGAATGTGGTAGTAGCAGCAACTATAGAATGAGCAGGAAGGGAAACTGAAAAATGTCTAGGCAGCACACATTTCTGTCTTGGGATTGCAGGAGCTGAGAGGAGAGACTTGGTTCTTTTGAAGCTACCAAATGTATATTATGACATACAAGCTTACATTACATAGGAGGGGTACATGTCCTTTTATAGGACTATAGGTCGGTGCTACAGTAGCAGCTACAGTAACCGACATACTGTGCAATCTGTTTTACAGCTAAAGAAAAAACCAAATTGACTATTACTACTGACTGTTATCTAGTAGGCAGCAGCTGTAAGACTTACTAGCTAAGTAAACAAGATCCTAGAGACATCTAGTAACTAGTAATGAAATACGAAATACTAACACAAGGATTACTGCTAACATAGAAGACAACTAGTAGCAATTTGATTGTCACAGCATCCTTTGTTCATGGTTTCTGGAGGTAAACAGTAATGCCTCTTGCAGTAACTTAATATGACCAAAAGGTGCACTATGCAATAACAGTAATGCAATATAGGAGGTGCTTTATGTCATGTAGGTATATATGATTGTATATGTCTTTGTACTTAGATTGTTGTATTCGCCAATACGGAGTATGCATCATGGGTAAAATTACTCTTGAAGTGGGGTGCTGACTGTGCAATTCATTCACGATTTATTCTGCTGTACATTAACAAAATAATCTATAGGCTTTTTGTTTATCTCAGAAATGTTGTGTTATGACATCTTTGGATTATGGTTAATACAGCAAATATGGGCAGTAAACAGAAGTCTTTTTGTCGCATTGCATTGGCATATATCACCAACAGGGTTGTCCTCTCTTTGGGCTTAATGTTGTAATTTGTGTTTCCCATGAATAATTTGCACTCTATTTATCTTGCTACTGCCTACTGTCAACTACTAACACTTATCGTACCTTTTTTTATATGTATGTAGAAGATCACAAGGACTCAATCAGTGGATGGCCTTATTGGTTAACATAGGACCGAGTATTGGGTGGTATTGCAGAGACCACATTGCTCATTTGTTTAGCTGTGTTAGACACCTTGCATCTGCTGGCATGCCTGAATATTCCTACTGTTTTCATCATATGTGTATGATATTTATTTACTCAGGCGCTGTACCCTGAGTCATGGAAGCAACGAAAACACCTTTCTAGTTGTTTCATCAGTGAAGCTGCTTCATGACCAACTTTTTAGCGTCTGTTTGGGTACAACTTTAAAATAGAGTGAAGCCGTTTTTCATCTCCTACCACAAAAGGAAGGGTTGACATGAAGCTGAAAAAAGTAGCTTAACTTATCTTTCCCTCATTTATTTTTACTATGAATTTGTTGGTGAAGCTGTTTTGCCAAACAACATTTTCAAACAGTTTAGCTCGATCTACAAAATTGTTCTTAAAGCTATTTTAAAAAAAAAAACTTCGTTGATGAAGCTGAACTATGCCAAATTGGGGCTATTACACGCATTTCCTGAATTAGAATTTGGGCTCTGGTTCAGGCATGTGCGGTGACCAATGTCCCAATGATTCCATGTCTTGACTTGCTCTGTTGTTTGGTTGGTCTATTCATCGATGCTACTCCCCCCCCCCCCCCCCCCCCTCTCTCACACACACAAACAAGTGTCGCTCTCACTTCCCGAGAAATATCTTTAACTAAATTTATATAAAAAATATTAATATTTATAATACATAATTAGTATCTTTGGTTCTAGTTTTTTAACAAATTTATTTAGATATGTAAATGTTACATGTATTTTCTATAAATCTAGTTAAACTATTATAGCACATCTAAAACGATACTTTTTTTTTAAGGACGTACTCCCTCCGTCGTTTTAGGATTCACAAGAAGTATCAAAAAGCAAATCTTTTAGCTTCAATAGCCTGGTCCCAACCTACACAGCATCATTCCGTCATCCATCACCTGCGTTGGTGTCGTCCACTGTCTCAAACGAATGGAATAAACTAAGAAAATTCATTCTATGTCATTGAAACTTATACTTATTTTTTATATGCCATTGAAAAATACAAGTAGCCATTGTTTCATATTTTTTTCTCCTTTATATGCTATTGCCGTTATATTCCCCGTCACAAATCTTCGTTAGCGCTATGTGCGGTACCATTTTCACTCCGCGTATGTCTACATCGCTCTAGAAGACCGACCTAGCCTAGTCATTTGACCTACATATCATAATTTGTCTAACCATTTAACATACACGTGTTATAATTTAGACTTACATAAATACACTTATCCTAGTGTTTTCCTATTCAAAGTTTTTTAAAAATTTTCCTATAAAATATCTCGTAGTAACATTTCCATGTGCTATAACTAGTGATAGTATTAAAAAGATTCGTCTCGCAATTTTTGATGGAAAATATAACGGCAATGGCATATAAGGGAGAGAGAATATAAAGCAATGGCATAGAAAGAAACTTGTATTTTTTAATGGCACATAAACAATAAATATAAATTTTAATGATATAGAAGGAATTGGTCTAATAAACAAATCATAAACCAAAATGGTGGAAGTGGAAAGAGACTTCCAGCTATAGGACCGGCGCTTTGGACGAGGATGGCAGACGGCCACGGACTGAGCAGGTTTCTCTTCTCGCTATACGGATATGCAGGTCATTTAATCACGTCCTTGGTAGCCGCGCTTAAGCCTAAAACGACTATATTGTGGGATGGAGTGAGTACACATATGTGTTTTGTTCTGACTTCTTAGTTTAGCATCTGTCTATGTAATGGATTCTTTTTATTCGGTAATGATCCCTATCGGGCGTCGCGGGACTGGAGAGCCGCGGTCCACGCGTGCCGCCCGGTCGCCTGCCCCCGCGTCGTTTTTTTTATTTTTCGTTCTTTTTTCTTTTTTGTTATTTTTCTGTTGCTTTCATTATTTTCTTATCTTTTTATTTTTTAATATTTATATATTTTTTATTTCTATATATATTTATCGTAAAAGTAGATCGAAAATGTTGCATATCTTGTAATTATTTTTAGATGTATGTTGCAAGTATTGTACAAAATATTTTCTCCTTTTTAACGTATGTCATAAGTGTATGTTTGTAATGTTTTATCTTATTTTTTAAATAAATGCTTAAAAGTGTTTCATTTGGATGTTACATATGTAATGTTGCAACTGGTTTATCTAAATGTTGTTGGAAATGGGTTCCAAGTGTTTCCAGGTGTTTTCTCAAATGTTTCATACGCATATTTTGATTGTTTCAGTAGTTTCGTACATATATTGCAAGTGTTTCATATGAATGTTTTAAAAATAGATCTTGTGTTGCAGCCACTGTTTCGAATGCATGTTTTATGTCCAATGGTCGGATTGGGAAGTCCGTCACCGGCGGCGACTATTCTCTACTCTAGCCAGCGCGATCTTGATCCTTCCTGCAACCGTCATCGTCCCTATGTCCACGTACTTATTATCATTACCTTCTTCTTTGCTTCATAGCGGGGTGAAACATGCATGTTGCAAAAGTATGTATCCAGTGTTTCAGTGGTTTTAGAAGTATGTTGCAGGTGTTTCGTATAAATGTTGCAAAAGTATATCGGGATGTTATATATGTTGAAATTTTGTTTATCGAAATATATCCATGTGGGGTCTAGTTTTAAAGAATTAATTGTAAGAAACACGATATTGCAAGTGTTTCATATGAATGTTTCAAAAGTAGATCTGGTGTTGCAGCCGGTGTTTTGAATGCATGTTTTATGTCCAATGGTCGGATTGGGAGGTCCGTCACCGGCGGCGACTATTCTCTACTCTAGCCAGCGCGACCTCAATCCTTCCTGCAACCGTCATCGTCCCTCTATCCACATGCTTATCATCCTTACCTTCTTTTTTCTTAAACATGCATGTTGCAAAAGTATGTATCTAATGTTTCAGTGGTTTTAGAAGTATGTTGCAGGTGTTTCGTATAAATGTTACAAAGTATATCGAGATGTTGTATATGTTAAAATTTTGTTTATCGAAATATATCCATGTGGGGTCTTGTTTTAAAAAATTAATTGTAAGAAACACGATGGTGCAATCGGATTTTAATTATGGTACTTAATTTAGGAGTTGTAGTTTTTTAAACATTAGAAATCATTTAGTTGTACGTCTGCATGGTACGAGTACAAGCTTCTGCACTACCAAGAGTAGGCCCAGCTATGCAGTGGACAGTGCAGGAGTAGGAGCAGCAGTGCAGCACGGGTCAGCGGACGCACACTGCGGAGCAGAGCAGGCACGGGCGGACGGGCGTCTGGACGGACGCGTCGGTCCGGACGTGCACTGGCACGACCCCTTTTTATTTATTTTGTGATGATCATGTCTACGCTATGGTCAGTTCAATTCGCCCTATCCACGAGGTCAGATACAAACAAAATCGCTTGGATTTGATCTGCTGGTGAGTAACATGTATGTAGCCAGCAGTCTACTTTTTATCCTAACTATAGCAAAAGTTTAATTTCTCTCCCTCGATTACAAAACCGAATATCCAAGCGCCCCCAACTATCAAAACCGTTTGGTTTACCTCCCTCGGCTTACAAAACCGGATATCCAACCACTCCCAACTATCCAAACCATTTGGTTTACCTCCCTCAACTGTTTCGTAGGTTGTTTTAGTGACGTGGTAACGTGGGCCAAAGGAGAGAGAGAGAGCGCACCGGTGCGCTGCGAAGGGTGCCCGCGCCCGCGCCGCCGCCGTCTCACTGGACATGCACGGCGCGGGAGTCGGCCTAGGCGGCCTCCCTGTCCACGACGACGCCGAGCCATGGCTGCATTGCCCCATCGTCGACGACGGCGACGGCGACAGCGCCCCCGGAGTACTGCGCCAGCCTGCTGTCCGAGTCCTCGGAGGTGGCGCCGGCGCCTCGGCCTCCCACGCCGCGGCCGTCGTCCCTGCCGTGCCGCCGCCTCCCGTCCAGCGTTGTGAACTTCACCTTCTTCTCGCGGCCCCTCTAGCGGCCGCAGGCGGCGTCGATCGTGACCACGAGCCAGCCCGTCGAGTCCAAGGTCGTCCAGGCGGCAAGGAACCGGCTGCTCGACCAAGCTTGCCACTGCAGTGCACCCATTCATCCGATCCAATCTCGCCGCCGGCGTCTCCCCGAATCCTGCGGTCCTGTTTGATTTTGATGCCCTGCGTCTTCCACGGCGTTTTCGCGGCGCCCGCGATCCCTTTTGCTTGCTGCTCTAGTTGTGTAGGTGCGTGTTCATCTTCTCATTTACTTCATAATTTTTTTTTCCTAATGATCCATATGTTAGCTAAAAAATATACATAAATGACACAAAATACTGTGTATCATTAGGAATATGTGATTGATTTTTTTTTTACATTTTTTCACCATTCGTGAGTTAAAAAAAAAATATGCAGGTTAGCGGACCGAGGCGGTGGCGGCGGCGCCCATTGCTTCATCGCTCGTGACGGGCTGTAGTGGCACTGTCATCTCGCGGACCGACCTTGCTGCGTGCGTGCGTGCGTGCGTTGCAGAGGAGACGGGACATGATCAACGAGAAGATGCGCCCCCTGCAGGAAACGCAGGTCTGTCTGGTGTCTGCTCCACTCGATGGAGCTTTAGTCGTCGTCGTCTCTGATCTGCTGAACCATTTGGCTTGTGTTGCATGCAGATCGACAAGGCGTCGATGCTGGAGGAGGCGATCGAGTACCTCAAGACGCTGCAGGTGCAGGTGCAGATGATGTCGATGGGCACCGGGCTGTGCATGCCGCCGCTCTTCTCATCGTCACCGTCCTCTGCCGCAAGCGCAGCTCGAGCTCCTCCCGTAAGTACAGACTCCCACCCGGCCCTCGCCCTGGCCGGTGATTGTCAACCTCAACCTCAACCTCAACCTCGTCGCCTCGTCGGCCCCGCCACTGGCCGCGAGCACGAGCGACAGGCGGTCCACTGGCGCGAGCGCGAGCACGAGCGCCGGCCGCGGCTCAGCAGGTGCTCTCTCTCTTTCTCTGTTGCCACTTGCCAAACCACACACAAAACAGCCAAGGAGGTACGCTAAATGGTTTGCATAGTTGGAGGAGATTGGATATCCGATTTTATAGTTGAGGGAGGAAAATCGAATTTTTGCAATAGTTGAGGGATCGCATGTATGTATGGATAATAGATGGGACGTGATCTGGGCCGAATCCCGCCCATCCGGGAACCAGGCCCATTCCACCCGAGGCCAGGAAAAAAACGCCCCCGGCTCCGTGACAGGCTGACAGCTGCCGGCACCTCCGACTCCCGATTCCGCCGCCAGCGCTGCCGCAGGCGACGAGCGCCGCCACCGCTCGCGCCGGATCCAGGTAAGCCGCTTCCATCTCCTCGTCTCATCCCGATCACCTCATACCCTCCTCCTTCCCCGTCCCGCCTCCCCCTACTCTTCCTCATCCGTTTTCCTTTCTAGGGTTGGAGTAGACACGGCGGCGGCGGCGGCGGCTCTAGTTGGTGCGTACCTTCTCCTTCTCCTCTCCTTTTACTGCACGATCTTTGCGTTTCTGTGATGAATCAAGCCCGGATCCTTTTGGGCGTGTTTTATGCTCCTCCGATATGTGCTGGGCTAGTTTACTAGTAGATGTAATTCAACTCCAGTTTTTTCGGTGTTCAATTGACCTTCCCCATGCCGTTCGATGGTAATCCCCCCAAGCAAGCAACTGGTTTGACTCCTAAAAATAGACTACGGTTGCTCTGAATAGGTGAATATTGCACGGCTTCTTCTTCCAAGCAGACCGGGTTGACCTTCGGTACTGCTCTACTAGTCCAGCGCATCTGCTTTAGTGATTTGTACGAAAACTTTTTAGTTGACTGTTATACTCATGCCACTTACAGATTGATCATGCCTAATGAGGATGGCTGATAGTATAATACTCTCGCCATTTCTCTGCTCATGTACTCTCAAGAATTGAGAACATTCCTTGCAGCTGTCGAATCATGCTTGTGCCTATGTAGGGAAAGGAGAACTTGTTAATGCCTTGCTATAAATAGTCATATGCCCATATGAAATTACTAGCACATCCAATCTCGGCAAGGACCTACCTTAACAGAATTTAAGCTCTCATATATATTTGATAATGTTGTAACTAATGGCATGCATGTTATCTTAAGTTTGGCATGTAATTTCTTTTAGTGCGACATGGGAATTGTGTAGTTCCAAGTGTGCACCTTACCATGTTTCTCTGAATGCTAGTCCCAGATTGCAGATGGATTACATTTCTGCAAGAGCTTAGATGCGATGATTAATTTGGTTCTGGACCTGTAGTTTAGTAGTATATAACATGCTATAGTAGTTCTAGAATCTACTGTTTCCCCTTCTCAACTCAAAACTCTTAATGTACAGGTGAACTTTTGCTCGATTTCGTCTATTGAATCTGATTTTTGGAAGATGTTGAGTTATGCGATGTTTGTGTCATGTTGACAAGACACATGTCAGCTTTGCTCCACCTAAGCCAACTGCCCAAGAAACCACCAAATCGCAATGTTATTTAAGAAGTTTTATTTAGGCAGTTGCAGCCTAGCTTAAGCTTACATGCAGAACATACTAAACATCATTTCTGGTAACTGATTTTGAAAAGAGATTATTATGAAAACTTTAATTATGTCTTTACTATCTGTAACAGAGCTAACGGAAAGTGAACATCAAACTAAATTGTTTTTTTCCATCATCAAAGTTATTTGCAATATCCGTAACCTGTTTGACCAATACTGGCAGGGACTGACTGGTTGTGCAAATACCTACTTTTATTAAATTATTGAAACTGGGAGCATGAAAGGTAATTTTGCCTTCCTATCATGCATTATAGGGGAATCAGGGAAGGTTAATAGATGTTGTGAATCATTTTTAGTTTTTAAAAAAATCTTATCTACTTTATTGTATACCGGTTGCTGTGTTCTTTGAGGATACGCCCCCTTGTGATTTCACTTATTCGAAATAATCATATGTTTGTTCCATGTTTAATGGAAGTTTGTGTTTGTGATATTGGAACATCAGCCATCAAGATAAATGTTATGCCAATGAGCTATAGCACAACTGCAGTTGCTCTAAGATGAATTTCTGCTTAAGATGAAATTTTACAAGCATATATTTTGTGACTGTAGTCAGATTATTTGCTGCTCTCAAGGGTATCATTCAAGCTACAAGAATAAGATATAAAGGCCTGTGATTTTTTTTTTTTCTTACACAAAAGGCATTCCGAATCCCATCCATCTACATAGATCTGAGAATTTTAACATATAGCCTGTAGTATGTCTTTTGCACTTTTACAAGTGTTATAACCTTTAATTTTTATAATCTTTGGCTGATCCGGATGGGAAGAAAAAACTGATCAAATTTGCAATTCTTTTCCAAGGGTCTGGACAATCATTGATTTTGGACAAGCAAGATGGACCCATCCTCACAGCCTCAGCCAGTGATGGGTGTTGGGTCACAACCTTATCCTGCTGCTGCTGCTGCCTATGCAGCACCCACAATGGTACCTGGAGCTCCTGCTGTTCCTCCTGGCTCACAGCCAGCAGCACCATTCCCCAATCCAGCTCAACTTGGTGCTCAGCACCAGATGGTGTACCAGCAGGCTCAGCAATTTCACCAACAACTTCAGCAGCAGCAGCAACAGCAGCTCAGGGAGTTCTGGACTACCCAGATGGATGAGATCGATCAGACAACTGATTTCAAGAACCACACCTTGCCACTTGCAAGGATAAAGAAGATAATGAAGGCTGATGAGGATGTGCGGATGATCTCTGCAGAAGCTCCTGTCGTCTTTGCGAAGGCATGTGAAGTATTCATATTAGAGCTGACATTGAGGTCATGGATGCACACAGAGGAGAACAAGCGCCGGACCTTGCAGAAGAACGACATTGCAGCTGCCATCACCAGGACTGATATATATGACTTCCTGGTGGACATAATTCCCAGGGATGAAATGAAAGAAGAGGGACTCGGGCTTCCAAGAGTTGGCCTGCCACCTGCTATGGGGGCTGATCATAGTTCTTATCCATATTACTATGTGCCAGCACAGCAGGTGCCAGGAGCAGGTATGATGTATGGTGGCCAGCAGGGTCACCCAATGACGTATATGTGGCAGAAGCCGCAAGGGCAAGAGGAAGAGCTCCCTGAAGAGGAGCAGCAGCAGTCTGCCTAAAAGTAGCCAAGAGACGATAACAGCAAAGCAATTACATCTTGGTCTGAATTTAGCCCTCTAAACAAATATGATTTGGTTATGTTAATTGTGCTGATGATTGCTGTCTGAAACAGTTGTCGTTAATTAGGTCATAGGGTTTCCTAATGATAGTTTCGACTCCCGACGCTGCCATGGCAGCAGTAGAAAATGATTGTGGCTTGGTAGGCGATTTGCAAACTAATGTAGTAAGATTACCCTTTCCTGTCTAATCCAATATACCAACCGTTGGACCAATGGAGGCCCTTGTTGAGTTCCTGAATGAAACTGAGTGGTAGGACTTCATGATGCATGTGTTTCTTCGCCTTATTTGTTAGCCATTGCGCTCTTAGCTTGGCTGGAATTTGCCTTCCTGATCAATCTGCCAGTCAGTACCAAGTTCCATGGTCTCTTAACACAAATGCTTATCTCAGGCGTCGCGTAAGTACTACTATTGACTAAGTAAAAATTTGGCCGACCATGAAACTCATATCAGCAACCAGGAATTGCATGTTTGGCCGAGAAACGGAACGTCCAGCTATAAGTTATTCACTGCATTGCACTAATCTACCATTCACAGAACATCTTCACTGTTGGTTCGGTTCTGCGACTCCAGTACAATATACTGGACAAGTCATCTGCAGTACAACATGCGACTCAGAAGCCTGATGTTCCATTCTTAGCATCAGCATCTCCCATGATACCCTTTTCTAGTTCCAACACCAGCTTCTTCTGATTCACTTTTTACATGAAGGAGAAAGAAACTGAGAGAAGCGGGGATTATTTTTAATTTTTAATCTATTTTTAACAGTTATTTAAAAAAAACTCGTGTCAAAAAGAAATTGCAAATCTAACCCTTTTTTGGTCACGACAGCTCTGGCGCGACCAAATAACGTTGCTACGCCATATGCATTGGTGTGACTATTTACCATCGTTATATGACGTTTCTGACGTCAAAAACCTTGTTGTGCCACCCCCATTGGCATGACAGTGCTGTCCTGCCGCGTCATTGGGAGTGGCGTGACAAGACTTAATTTTTTAAAAATCATAACTCCTCCATATGACATCGGATGAAGACGATTTTTATATGAAAGTTGTAGCTCTCGATGAGATCTACAACTTTCTAGTTTTGAATTTTTTTTTCATTTAAGAACGTTAAGATGCTCAAAAAAATACTTTTAGCACCATAATTATCGTGTACAATGTACTCGACGCGTTAGAGAAATAAAATTCTTTTAATTTGAGATCAAATGAAGATAATTTTTATACCAAAGTTGTAGCACTTAATTGAGTTCTACAACTTTGTAGTTTTGACTTTTTACATTTAAAACCGTTAAGATGCCAAAGAAAATAATATAAAGTCTCAGTAACATATTAATTGTGTACCAGTCTCTGGTACAATACAAGAATTATATTTTCTTGAATGGTGTCAAATAAAGATACGTTTTATACCAAATAGCAATCGATGAGAGAAACAACTTTTTAGTTTTAGAGCTTTTATTTAAAATGATTTAGATGCTTAAAAATCCAAGAAGCAGCAGCAGAGCAGTCAAAGCTGAATGGAAGCTCAGTTCAGGATGCTCAAAGCTCGGTAGCATTCGGCGCTGTCCCGGAGGGTTTCCTCCATGGGCCTAGAGTTCCACCCTAGCTTCCGAAGCTTCTCCGTGATATATGTGTTGCTACCTTCCACTTCAACGAATCTGCAAGTCATTGTATTACGATGAAGAAGGATAAGTTGCACCAAAAGTTCAGTAACTATCGTTCAGATAAAAAAAAACAAAGAAGCTCAAAGACTGCTAAACAGCGTGAGTAATGCACTAGTTAGGTTTCTATAAAACAAGGATACAATTAAATCACTATCATGTGCTCAATCAGAAAAGTTTTGACATTTTAACAGAAAAAACATGGGGTCTCTTTCATATTTACCAGCTCAAATCTGCCCATGCATCCACATTATATGGCTTAGAAAACCACAGGTGTACAGAGAGCAGAATCAACTCCATCAAAGATACCGAGGGGACATGCAATAGACAGAACAAAATCACTTGCCAAGGAAGAGACTTACTTTTGGGGGTAAGTGAATGTTGGATATGAGGTCTTTAATATGTTTACAATATCTGAGACTCTTATTGCTGGTGAACTGCAGAGGTACCGTCCAGATGCCTGCGGATTTTCGTAAGCCAGCAGAAGGGCATCAGCGACATCACGAACATCCACTAGATTCTTGGGTCCATTTTCAACTGTCTCCTGATGTCCTGCACAAGAACAGCATTACATTCAAAGACAGAATATGCTTGACTCCTAAGTCCTAACCATACACTAGAAGATGCTTGATCTTAATAAAAGATGCAGTAAATACTATGGTGATTGCTTGATATGCTTCACTGGTTGCTACGGAAACAAACAAAAAGATAAACTAGTTTTTTTTTTTTTTTGTGTGCACTCCAGCAAATAGAAAATCTATATGCACTGTAGTGGACTAGTGGTAGCATTAGTGTGGACTCGTTTTCCTTTTGTTCTCATCCTAGGATGCCAATAAATCTTGGAACTCCTTAGATAAAAAAAAAACATATGCATTTTAATTGAAAGTAAATGCTTGTACCTTGTATCGCATATAGAAGAACAAAAAGGAGAAAACATGCATCATATTCTCTGCGTCTCAAATTAAATCAACTTCTAGAGTTGTCCGAAGAAATTGTTTTAAGTTTGACCTACTTCATAGAAAAGAGTTCCAATATTTATAACACCAAATTAGTATCACTGGATATTTTATATGAAATATATTTTTTGTAATATACATATTTAGTGTCATGGATATTATTTCCCTTTCATATGAAGCTGGTTAAATTTAAGATAGATTGACTTCTGGTGATTTTAAGAGTTGATTAATTTCGAGACGGAGATAGTATTATACTACTCAATGCAAATAAAAAAAAGAATAAATAGTGAAAAAAAGTGAATGTTCTCCACCTTTGATATAACTGAGGAACATTTTAACACTTGCATTTACTGTAGTTTGCAACAAAGGTCCAATTACCAATGATGGGCAAATAGTTACAATGTCTAGCCCAGTTTTTGCTGCATAAGCAAAAGCCTCATGTTCTGCCAGTGTTTTAGAAAGGAAATACCATTCCCACAAGGAAAAAAAAACTCAGATAAACTAATACAAGTAGATTCAGACATTACTATTACCTGCTCCATGGAAACAGTAGCCCATAACGTTGAATGAAGAAACCAAACAATGAAGGTAGCTTCATTTTTAAGAAAACATCCAAATGCATAACTAGATAGAGAGTGCATGAAGGAATTAAAATCGCCTCTGAAAGTTTGAATCAAGGCCGCACATTAGCATGTCAAAAATAGTTACGCTCGGCAATAAGGACAAAGGGCATAATCGTGGATGATCCTGTAAGCAATACTAAGTTCGTTGGATAGTAGATTTTAAATTTCCTTGTAAAATGTGAATTGACAGAGGGACAGCTCTGTTCTGTATTTTTTTCAACTCATTGTGTTGCTCCGAAAGTCAGACCTAAAGATAAAACATGCTCTGAAACAACATAGGTTTACTTGATGGATTTACTATATGTACCTCATTCTTTCTGCAATACTCCTCATCTGACAAGCTATCCTCAGTAAAGGCCTTGCCCTTAGGCCAGTTAGGATTATAGAACACAGCAGCCACTGAAGATACCACAACAACTCTCTTCACTTTTGCCTCATGGCAAGCTTTCAACACAATCTGTGTGCCATTTACAGCAGGCGCTATGACATCTGCCTGCAAAAGATTACAGTGGTAAAATGTTGTCAAAAGAAATAGAAGCATAGAACATCATAAGCACTGTTTGTAATTGGAGGAACCCAAAAACTGATAAGTATCATGAGCCTTGGTTGGTTCAGCAACGTTGCAAGTTGTAAAAGAGGAAAATCAGACGACGTCTTTTTTTTTTCTGTTATAAGAAAGTGGTGAAAACATGGAAATTTAACTGGGAATTTCACTCTCGTGCTGACAGTGTCAGCCAATGAAGGGATAAGGTCTCCTGTGGACCTTAAACGCACATTTTGATGAAGCATAACACATTGTGGATCCTCATCTAACAAACTAGTTACCAGTAAAAGGAAAATCAATGAGAAAATACAATCCATGAGGCCATGTAAACTTCTCTGAAGGATAGAGTAATGGGCAGATATCATCAATAATGCCCTTTTTCCATCCTACTTATGCCTCTCTGTTCTAAAAGGGAACAAAATTGAAATCAAGGACCAAAGTTTTTTCAGCAAATTCACCTCAGGGTTGGAGGGTTGGCCGGAGGGGACAGGGCTGGCAACATGGAAGACGCCCTCACAGCCGTCGACCGCGGACGCAACGCTGGCATAGTCCAGCATGTCAGCCTTGACCAACTGCAACCTCTTGCCGGCATCTTCCAGTGTCATAAGATGGGCATTCTTGCCATCACCTACAGCGGCCGCAGGAACACAAATTATCACTATATTACTACAGTACTCTCTCCATCTAGCAACTGATAGCCAAACATACTGAGCAATCTAGAGTGCTCTGCTACCTAGACGGCTAGATCCATGATACCGATGGATAGGTATTTAGTTTAGTATGATTTGATTGAAGAAATCTAGGATATTTGCTAACAGATACTACCTTACTTGGGATTCAGGGGGGCGGCTGTGCCTGGGAATGGCGGCGACGCGAGAGCGAGAGATACCGAGATGGCGCACGGTTCCGCGGACGGCGTAGCGGCCGGTGGAGAGGAGGAGCTTGACGAGCTACGATGCCACGAAGCCCCCCGCGCCGGTCACGCACACCGTGACGGTGCCCCTCTCCGCCGCCTCCATGCTCTCGCTTTTTCCCTTCTCTGCTATGCTCTGCTCAGCTCAGCTCTCTGTGTGGCCGAGTGCCTGCTCCCGCTGCTGTTCTTCCACGGTGGCCGGTGGGTAGTGGTGCAGAGAAGGTGACCGCCGATCGAGGTTCTGAGTTTTTTTTTATTTCTTTATTTTATTTCGCCTCCGGTCCTCTTGTTATCCCCATTGCTGATTTTTTTTTATGGCTGCTGGTGCTGGTAGGTAAAAAGAGGCAGAGGTCAAGAGCAGAAATGAAATTTCAGCAGTATCAAACGGGCTGACTACTCGAAATTGGGCATATATGTCGAAAGATTTGGATGACAGGCTAAACAATTCGTATGTTTAAATCAGTATATTAATGCTGAATCTATGATTCAGCGTGGAGCAGCTCCACTACTGAATCTGAGATTCATCTACGAACTATTTGGCCTACACATCAACTCCAGATCCACTCAAGGACAATTTATTTGGAACAGACTAATTTGCCCTTCGGGATGGGCCCACGAGTCAGTGGCTCTTTCTTCATGTCTAGGCACGGACGCACGGTGGAGGCGCGGGATCGTGGAGGGGCTCGCCAGCCGTGGACCTGGGTGGGCGCGGGGGGGACCTGCTGCCTCGTCGGAGGAAGAAGAAAAGGGGCACGCGCGAGGCATGGCGGCTCGCCGGAGCTAGGCGCGTGCGGGGCGCCGCGGCTCGCCGGCCGCAGGGCGGGCCTAGGCTCGCCGGAGCCGGGCCCGGAGGGGCGCGCGCGAGGCGCCACTGGCCATGGGGCGGGGAGGCTCGGCGCGCGGGGGGCGAGGAGGCTCGACGGCATCGTGGCGGCGGTCCTCGTCCAGCGGGGCGGCGCATCGGGCGACCAGCGAGGCGGCGCATCAGGACGGCGCATGGGGTGCGGCGGGGCAAGTTGAGGAGGCGCGGCGGGAGGCACGCGATGGAAGAAGAAGAGCAAGGGAAAAATTAGAACGAACGGGTACGTTGTGTAACCAGTGACAGTGGTGGATAATTTTTTCTAACTCCACCAATCTTAGTTTGGTGGAGCACCTCTTGAGGAGATCCACCAATTTGGTGAATTTGGCCCTCAAATTCACTATTTTGGTGAATATGGAATTAATGGAGCTAGAGTGTTTGGTAAACTTTTGGTGGAGTGAAGCTAGATTTGCTGAATCTGGGGTTGGGGGAGCTGTCCTAAACAGGCCATAAGTTATCGGTTTTGATTTGCATACAGCTATCGAACGCGGTGATTGCATTTGATCAAAATGATTGAAGAGAAATTCGAAAAAAAAATGATTGAAGAAGAGAGTGCTATTATCTGACTGACATTATGGGAAAAAAACATCACTATAGTAACACGGACCTGATTCCATAACCATTAACAGAACAATAAGGTGCGTTTAGTTGGGGATGAAATGGGATGGTTCCGGGATGAGTGGGACAGGACGAGTCCATTTTCTGTTTGGTTAAAGAAGTACGGGATGAGTCTGTTTTTTGTTTGGTACAAGGACACCACAGGTGGGATGGGATCCTGACAGGTGGGGCCCACCTATCAGTTTTGTTTTTTTATTTTCTTCTCTCTTTATCTCCTTTCTCCTCCCTCCCAAACCCTCCCACGAGCCCGCGTGGCGCAACTCGCGACCGGCCGACACCCGTACGCCGCCACCCGTGGCCGCCCGCGCGCCGCCACCCTCGGCCGCCCCCGCCCACCTCGCCCGCGCGCCTCCAACCGCAGCCGCCCGCCTCACACGTGCGCCGGCAAGGCCCCGTGCTGCGCCGGTGGGGCCGTAGCTCGCCCCAGCGGCGGCGAAGCTCGAGCTCGCCGGCGGCCGGGCTCCCCCGAGGAGGCGGACCGGGGCGAGTCTCGTGCGCTCGCCAGCGCTGTTCGAGCTCCCACGAACCGCCGCGCCACCCGAGTCGCCGCGCCGCGTGAGCCGACGAGCCGCGCGAACCGCCGTGCCGCGCGCGCTTCCCCCCACTGCCGCGCCACCTGCTTCGCTCGCAGCTGCCGTGCCGCCTGCTTCGCCGTCAGTGCAAGCACGAGGAAAAAGTGGGACGGACCCCGTCCGGGTAAAAAAGTGGGACGGGAGTCACGGTATCTACAGGGAATATTCTAGGTGGGATATCCCTCTCCCTAACTTGACTCTCAACCAAACAACTCATATCCTAGGTCCATCCCATCCCGCCTCTGGAAATCCCAGCAACCAAACACTACCTAAGACTAACCGCACTTATCATCCTCTAAATCTTTCCTCTAAAAAGAATATTCCATCCTGGTCATCGAGATTCTCTCCTCTATACCACATTCTCCCGTACACATCCATCCTCTATATCTCTACTCTATATTTATTTTTTCTTTTTTTATTCTCATTCTCTCCTCTTCTCTCTCTCCTCTATCCCTTTTCCCTCCCCATCATCCCCGCCGCCGGCGAGCCCTCTGCGGGCGGGCGGCCTCCTCGTGCTCGGCGAGCGGCGGCGCCTCCCTCTCTCTCTCCCTGGGGTCCTCTGCGCGCACGTGGGCCCGGCAGCTGCGTACCGGAGGTCCTGGACGCCGCTGAACTTCCCGGACGCGAGCCCGTCAAGGGCGCCCTCACCGGACCCGCTGCGGCTCTCCCATCCTGTATCTCTCCTCCGTGGCAGCGTCCAGGATGGCCTCCCGGACCACACTGCGGTTGGTCTAGGCATGATAAAGATTATGCAGCAAGCACACTGCTATTAGGAGCGGCGGCGGCGGCGCGGCGGCAGTGGGAAATCAAGTGAGAATTGCAGCAACTACTAGTCCTCTTCCCCAAGAACAAGAACTCCGACGTTGATGAAGGAGAGGCCCAACAGGAGCAGGGCAAACGCGCAGAGGCCGAGCACCGGGCCCGTCTCCCTGTCCGCCGCCGCCGTCGTCGCAGCATTGGCAGCCGCGGAAGCCAAGAGGAGGCCGACGAGGGCGAGGTTGCGGCGCAGGCAGTCTACGAGCGCGCGTACACCAGCGGCGAGCACACCGGGGCGGCCTATGGGCGCCGCCGTCGGGTCGTCGGCGAGCCGGACGCCGGCGAAGATTAGGATGGCGCCGGCGAGCACCCCGGCGAAGCTGAGGAGCAAGGCGAAGCCGCTGGCGGAGCTGACGCCCGCGCCGATGGCGATCATCGTGAGGGAGAGGCCTGTGGCCGCCGCCATGCTGCCCCGAGTGGCCATCGCCGTCCCAGGTGCGGCGGTGGCCTCGCGGAGAGGGAGTAATGGGGAAGAACGAGGATGACGTAAAGAGGAGCCGCGGTGATGGTGGTGACTCCTCGCCACTACTGCACTGCTGTGTGTCGTGTGTTGTTGTAGAACTTTGACGATTCCCGCCTGGTTCGGTACTTCGGTTATGTGGATTTGATTCTCGGTCATACCGTCTTGTATAGCGATGGAAGCGTTCCCAGCCAGTAAAGGCCCGGAACAACTAACCGAAGGAAGATAAGGTTTGGTTTGGTGGCAGGTAACGTAAACAGTAATGGAAATAGCTGACGGGGGGACTGGCGAGGGGACCACTGATTCCCTTGATCTGCTTGGTTCGTTTTTTTTTCGCGGAGGTAGCGGCGTAATTAGAAAAGCCTCGGGGACGGGCGGTATGAGCATTGATTGGAGCGTCATCCGATACCACAGTAGCTCTTAACGGACTGGGCCTAACAAAACGCATTTATCGCGGACCGATACCCTCGGTAATCAAATTGCGTTACATTTCGCCGAACCAAACGCCTCCGAAGCCTAATGCAGAACGAGTGCGATTGGAAAGGAGCGGGCGGAGACCAGGGTGGCTCCAAGTCTCCAACTCCACTTGGCACGAGGGACAGCACTGCGGGAGAAAGGAACACGAGCGCCAAGACGGCGGACGGTGAGGTTTTCGTGGGTGGGAACACTCTACGTACCAGTAGCACTCCTCTCCTCCGACTAGTCAGCCACTTGTTATTAGGGCGTCCCCGATGGTGTACAGGTCAACTAGATAGGAGGAACATCAAACCAATCAGGAGGAGAAAGAGACAGAGATTTTAGCGATGGGAGAGAATTGATCAGCTCGCACGTTTAACAATGAATTTTCTCTCTCTGAACACGCTGACACACTCTTGCTGCTGCTATTTTTTAATCCACGTAGCTAGCGATTTTATTCTCTCGTTGAGGACGCCCCTACACGCCCTTTTGTCATTGGTGGAAAGTGGAACCGCGGAACGGCACGCAACGTCGCCAGTTGCCACTGCAGGCGCGAGGGAGAGCAACCAAATTCACCCAGACAAGCCTGGCCTGCTCCTCCGCCAGAAACAACGGCCACGTCACCCCGAATTTTTTGGACCGTTCGATCCCGCGTTTAACGGCTCAGATCGTGTAAATCAGATTTTACTGGAAGCAGCTTCTCGTGCTTCTATTTACCTTCATCAGCTTTTATCCGGCTTTTCCTTATCTCAACCTGCTTCTGCTCCCAAACCGGAGACACAAATATAATAGCCGGCTTCAGCTTCTCCTTTCAGATTCTTGTACCCTCTCTCCCTCCCCTCGTCGCTCTCTCTCGTCTCCCTCTCGAGTCCCGACGCGGCGGACAGGGCGACGGCGGCGCGTCAGCGGGGCGCGGCGGGTGCGGCCACGCTCCTCCTCCGGCGCCGCGGGTGTGGGGACCGGGGCGAGGGCAGCCACCAAGGCAGCGCCGCCGTCCTCGTCGCCGCGGGTGTGGGGGACCGGGGCCAGGCCAGCCGCCCAGCTGCCGTCGCCGCCCTGGCCTGGCCTCAGGGGCCGCAGGCCGCCTGACCCCGGATGACCGCTCGGTCAACGCTGGCACATGCCTCGCCGGACGGCCGTCGCCGCCGTCGCCGTCGGTTGCTCCCTCCTCACTCCTCCCTCCTCAACCCTAGATCTACTCTTTCCTTCCTCTCTCTCTCTTCCCGTCGTCGCGGCGGCGCGGGCGCGTTGCGTGCCCCGGTGGCACGCCGTGCGAGGCTAGCGCCACCGCCGTGGGCGCAGGCCCTACCGGCCGACCGTGCGCTCCCTCCCTCCCTCCCTCCCTCCTTCCTCTTTCTCCCCCGACGGCGCGTCACAGCCACTCACCGGCGCGGGTGTGGGGGACCGGGGCGAGGCTGCTCTTTCCTTCCTCTCTCTCCCTCTCTCTTGCCATGGTGGCGGCGGCGTGGACGCGGTGCGTGCCCCGGTTGCGCGGCCATCGCACAGCTGAGTGCGGATCCGGCTGCCGCCATGGCACACCTGCACCTTGCCCGACCTACGGAGCTCGCCTCCTATGAAGGCATGCAGTACTTTGCCCTGGTCCCCTAGCCATGTCTTTTCATCTTATTTTCCCCTTCTCGTTTGCTACTTCTCTGCATTTGGATTTGGTCTCCTTTTTCTCTGTTGCTACAGCAGTGTTTCACTGACTTATGTCTTGTCTGCTTCGAATTTCCTCCGATGAAGGAGAGGACAAATTCCAATATTTGCTTGCAGTTGTGGTTGCAGTTCTTTATTACTTTTTTTTTTTTGGTCATGTTCAGATCCATGGTTCCCCTCTATATCTCCTATCGTTTTCACTTTTTTTTTCTCCCTATTGGTTATCCAGCTTTTGACCTCCAGCTTCCACCTCGAATTTTGTGTCCTTTTTTTTTTGTTAAACTGTTCTGCTTCCAATGTTGTTACTTTATTCCATGGCATAATTGTAGTTAGATAAATCTGTTTTCAGTTCATCACAGAGATCCATTGTACAATGCGTATTACTTCTTTCTGTTTGAAAACTGAAAGCTGAGCAGATCCATTGTACGATGCTTCTGTCAAAACTGAAAGCTGAGTGCTGATCAGGTACTTCTTTTATCCCTTGCTTTGTATGATTATGGTGCTTTAGAAAGCCTTTAATTTTTCCATGTTGACAGGAGATGGCAGTGAAATACGGCTGTTCAAATTTTTGTCAAATTAGTTACAGCTGTTCTGTGGTTCTGTATGTATTCTTACACAATTACTGCCACTTTTGTATCTACTATAGGTGTTGGCCTTGTTTAACCATACCAAATGCAGTTACTGCTCTCCAGGTATAACAGTTATCTCACTTATGCTATTACCTTTGATCTCCAACTAAAGTTTGATTCCAAGTAAAATAATAGTCGATCCAGTGTTGGCTATATAATCTCATTGGTATAAGTGATTGGCCACTTCTACTTAGTTTTTTAGGCCATATTGTTTATTTGCTTGTTTGATGATTGGGTCTAAGCAAATCGATGATGACAGGGAAGGAAAGCAGGTTTCCCCTCAGCCTCTCACGGTGACAGGTCCTCATACCCCTCTTGCTTGTCTGTATGCCATATGCATTGACTTTGCTTTTAGCTTTATAGTTTTGTTTATGCATGGTTGATCACTATATTTCTGAGGCCTTTCCATCTATTATGATACCTTGATACTCAAAATCTTGACCAAATGATGATCCGTTTATTTTATCTGAGCCTATGCCATCGCTGATGATGTAACTATTCCAGTTTGACCATATGACATTGCCTATGAGACGTCGGCATATTTCCATGCTATTTCTGTTTTGCGTTTTACACCCTACAGTGCGGTAGGGTTTGCCGCCTCTGGACATAGCCATGGTAGCAAAATTAACTTACACCGCTTGATTTCGGTTTCACCATCCAGATTACCTTTTCGCACTTCTTTACTGCTGTTGTTCACGTGTTAACCTTCCACTGCTCTGCAGCAACTGTTTTGCGTATTATCTTGCTCATATCTTTTTCCGAACTATAGCATATGAGAATATGCGCTGATAATTGTCACTCTTATGATGTTTTCTTACCTCGTTTCAAGTGACCCGTTGGCATAGATTATGAGGAGTACTTAGTCTTTCATGATATCTCTATTTCTATTCCACTCCTATTGAACTGAGGCATTGGGCATATGGAGTGATACAGACCATTGCATATATATATATATATATATATATATATGGCCCTTTTTCTATTCTTAGTCAGCTGAGGTGCTTTGGCATATGCAATGATGACCTATTTTTCACTACCATCAATCCAATCTTCTCTCCTACCATTTCATTTTATGGGACGTGCACTCATTTGACCTATTTTGGGTTCCCCGCACTCATTTGACCTATTTTGGGTTTCCCCTTTGAAAGGATATGTCCATTCAGATTTACATAATTAGTTCGTGGTTTCTGACGGGGGTATATTTATTGAAAAAGTTTTACCAAATCGTGACCTTCATAGCTGGTTTATGTTATTCTACCACTTACTAATGTTTTGCTTTTGGTAAGCAATCAATTGAATGGGTGTTTTTTTTTCCCCACACATCTAAAGGAAGTTGAAATTGCAGAGCTAAAGTATATAATATTTGAGAAGAGGTTTGATTCTCTTCTTATTGCTTGAATAAAATATATTACGGCTTTAGTTTTTACATGTACGCATCTGTCTTGGTCAGTAATAAGGAGGATCTTTAGTAAAAAGAAAAAAAAGGAAAAAAATCCTTTAGATGACAAATTGTCAGGTTAATGCATAGATATATGTTGATGCTCTTCTTATTTCCTGTATATGCTTAGCATTTTACATAGACATTTTTCAATGACTGGTAGCACCATGGATCTTTAGTTAGGACAAATATTCCTTCTAATGCAATTTGAAAGGTTCTTTGTGCAGGATGATGGTTTCGAACAGGCACGCAGGAGCCTCAGATCTTTTTACCTGGATCCTAGATGCTCTCTGTTTCGGCTCACTACTGCTACCATTTTCATACAATTGCATTTATCCCTGCATTACATGTGCTTTTTTTTATTGATAGACAGAGTTGGCTGACAACGATTCCCAGGAAAAGGAAGCAGCTACTGAATCACTGAATAACCCTCTGAAGACATTACAGATAAAAGGTATATAGTAGCCTCACTGATCCATGTGGGTCGTTACATATCCTAATGTTGTAGTTGTAGCTATGCTCATGTTATTTTATTATTTCCAGCACTGTGCCTGCCAAGTCTCTTCGTGCTGACAAGAAATGACAAGAAATGATCTTGTGCTGCTCATTCTCTGGCACAGGAAAGTGGATATGGTGTGTTCTATTGCTGCTGCTTTGAGTATGGGATATATTTGTAGTAATAGAAAAAAGGCTAGCTACATCTCCTTGGACAGCCTTAGATTCTTTCTTCTATGGGAAGAAAAAGCAACCTTTCATATATATTCTCTTGCTTTCATGCTATCAAGGTTTTTTAACCATCCTAATTCTTTTTTGAATATAGTCACCAAACCAGACTACATAATCAAATAAGTTCTCTAACGCTAGGGCTCTGTTCTTTACTTGACTGCATATGTTTCCTTTTCACAGTCCATCGCTTTTACCATTGTAATGGTTTAGCCCATAAATATGCCATAGAGGATTGATTTATGCTTAAATAAATGTGTGAACAGCAACATATTCAAATATATGGAGAGAGTTTGGTGCACTAACTCTGTAATGAGGCCATAAATACATATTACCTAAAATTTATTATATATTCCTCACAACAACTTCTAGAAACTAGGGTACACGGCCTACTTTTTATGATCGCTCTGAGCTATGAGGTTTATGCAGCCTGACATCTTCTAACTGTACACTTCCCTTCATCTCAGGGGAAAATGGTTGCTTCAGTCTTCTCCATTATTCCTATTGCATCTCGTATTGGTTCAGTCATGTTGTTTGCTGCCAGTGTCTATCTTTAGCATTGATTGGCGAATTTCAAATGATGGTTCAGTCCCACAGCTGAAGGGAGGTACAATAGTTCTTAATAATTACATATGCAGTTTTTAGGGCATCAAATCCTGAGCTACTACATTATTAACTAAGAGCCTAATATTGCAGGCAGTAATATCTCTCCAACTGATAGTAGCAGAAAGAAGGAAAAGAAATAACGTAGAGTGTAAACATTATTACCAAAAAATAAAGGCATCCAACAGATACTTTATTCAGCAGATTGAATTGGAAATAACTGCATTTTAGCTTGCAGCTTTGCATCACTATTTGAAGTGCATATTTATTCCTTTCCTATATTTGTCCATATACTAAGTGCCTTTCTCTATTCATGATATGCATGAGCTTTTTGCCTGCTAGCCTGTTGACTGTTAGTCTAAAAGAATTTGTACAGACACAAATAAAAAGATCTCCATTTTCTGGTTTCTCTATCAAGGCCCGAGGTTACAGCGAGGTATGGTTCATAGGACACAGCCTTCCTTTTTTGGTTTCTTCCTCAGCTCATTGTTTACCTACATATATTTTTACATCTTCATCTTTGGTTATTAACATTGTGTCATGAAAAATATGCTTATCTATAAAAACAAAATCTTCATGATTAAAATACAAGTTACCAGTGAAAGAAACAAAAAGCATTCAGTGGCATAGTTTTGTTGGTGTTATCCTTTTTTCTCAAATATTATAATGAGACCATACTATGTTTTTTTTTCTTTAAGAGGACCATGAATGACCAGGAGCTGCTGTCTTTTCCTGCCTTGACATGCTGCGTATATTAGGATTTACCAAAAATAGGAATATAGTTGTCCATATTAATATTTTTTCCCTAGACTTCGATCATTCTCGAAAACCATGAAAATTTGTTGTTACATTTGTCATCTATTTCAGGTACTGTTAAATCTCCATGCTCAGACTCTTTCGCTTTGGTCTACTCATTTGTATTTTGCTGACATCATTTTCTCCTTTCTTATTCAGCATGCTCTTTCGTGCGTGCCATTAGTTTACACTGTCTGTTTTTTTAACATGTTTGCCTGTCTGATTTCTTACTGCACGGTGTGCTGCTCTCCATATTGCATTTCATCGACTAAAAATCATTATTGTGCCATTTGTGTGACGCTTCAGCAGTTAAAGAGCATTACTGAGATCCATTTGTTTTAGAATACAGTTGTCATCTGTTTTAGATGCAGCTGTCAGTGGCCACGATTCACTGCTTTTAACGCTGTTTAGGTAAATCTATTATCCACGGCCTCCATCAGTGTTTCTAATCTTACTTCTACTTTATCTGCCTTGCTTATTTAAGTAGTAGTGCATGTCTGTTCTTCCTTTGTCTTATCAGCATATTCCCTTTATTACAGCTTATTATTTTACAATTAAGGCTTCATTTAACTGGACGGTCTCATCTTCTTTTCTTCAAGAAAAAAATTATTTTCAAACAAGTCCTTCCCGCCTTCTTTGAAAACAAATATTTGCCCTTGGTTCTTATTTCTAGATTTCAGGGAACTATAGCGATGTTATGATAATGAATTATACCTCCTTTACCATTGGTTTGGTGTAGCTCTTTCAGGTCCTACAAATTCCTTGAAAATTTACCACCATCTCATTGGACACCTTGGTCCATTGCAGGCTGCAGGTGTTCACAACAGCTCTGCATCAATCTTTTGCACATGGGGATGCTTGGAGTTCTCGGCAACCTTTTGTTGTACATTTACAAATAAAAACTCATATCTATCATCACCTAATGAGAAGACAGCTTTCATTTCGTTTGCAGCCTCTTCACTGTGTAATAGCTACTTAGACCGCTACTATCTCAACAACTGCTGATAAGATGTAATTCTTTAGTTATCAACGACACTTCTGTGGGTGCCTACTTACATACTTAGAATCAATCTATGTGCAGCTGATACTGATATTAGCTGAATAAAACTAAACGTGCTATTGCTAACTTTGGTTTCCATACATGTTTGTTACCGCCATTTTCATAAATTTTCGCTATCATTTTCCTACCAAACACTGAATAACATCTGCTCTGTATTACTGTATAGTATCTGTGCAGCTAAAGTTGATCACTTTACTATGTTAGATTTTTCTTCAAATTTATTCATGCATTCGCGCGCAAAAGCACGCAACTGCCACTAATATCATACATATTGCCCCTATTTCTTTGGCGCAAGGAAAGTGCAAAACAAATGTGACGGGAACGCAAGAGGACAACCGCAAGCGTCCGTGCCGCCGTCCATGCCCCTGCGAAGATGATGATCACTAATAGGCTGCATATGATTTTCTGGAATAGGTAAAAGGTGTGCGCATCGTTATATTAATTGATTATGCGAAGAGTTTAAGCATATAAATGACGTGTCTCTAACAAGCGCCCTATTATAAGGTCAAGAACGACAATACGAGGCTGAGCCGTTTTAGCAAAGATTCGACGTTACCCAGAAGGTATACACCCGAGAAGCACAACGCAACCTAATAAGTGGCCTTGCGTCAACCACCTGGAAGGGCCAGGGCCTCGCGCAGGTGATTACGGAGGTGTCATCCACTGTGCCATTGTCGCCAGAGAAGCTCCAAGTCGCACACCAAAGCCATCAGGCTCTGCACGGCGTGCAACCTCTTGAGAGGCCGTCGTGGTGCTCTCACAGGGCAGCTCCTGGCGAGTGAGGCCACGAGCTCATCCAACATTGGGTCATCCAAGATAACCCGCATGACATTTCCCGCGCTCGCACAAAGTGCCAACACCAGCAGACCTATCTCAGGGTCGCACGAGAAGCGGTAGTGCCAGCGGCAATAGGTGCAGTTGTGGTTTCCCTCGCCGTCTTTCTCCGACATCGCCGTCGCTGTTTACGCTAACGAAAGCCACTAGGCCCTCTAAGTCACCTTGCGTGGCGCCATTCGGGCTTGTTGGGACGTTGTGGGGTATGGTCTGGGAGGCCGTTTGGTTGTAGCCATGAGCAGAGGGTTGTGACCGTGCGCCACCCACTGCCATTATCGTTGGGCGGACTTAGGTTGCTTATAGTCTCTGTCGAGGTGGTGGAAATCGTGGCAATACAGACAACATCGTGGCAACCAGCAAGTCGCTACTCAATGTGAGGAGACATGATTGAAATATATATGTGTCGCAAAGTAGCTTTGTTATGATTAGTTAGACCACACATTTTAAGACTACTTTACTGAATTCACTTTTAGATCCTACTGGCACAGGAGAACGTTTGGCAAAATATGAACTGGGCCCATCCTATGTATGCTGGAGACGGCGGTCAAGAAAATCTTTTACCAGTCCTACGTGATTGTTATCTTCTACACTTTTGGCCTTCTGTAGCGTTGAGTGGTGCCAAAAAATAAAGTCAGGTCCTACAACAGATTGTAGGCATCACTCTACTGGAGTTATAGCGGTAAGCATCACTCACTCCTGTAACTGGCAGCAACAACAATAGCTTTTTCTGCTCTACTTTGGTGACGCCTTCTTCTCTTACTGGCAGCAGTAGCTTTTTAGGAGCAAGCACCGGTGAATCAACAAGCACCAATGCCAGGAATTTTATTTTGGGCACCACTAGCTGCAATGTTAAAGCATCACTCCAACTGATACCCAAAGACCTCAAATACTACACTGCAGAAGGCCTAAGTCTATCTGCACTCGTGGTTCTCTAAATTCATCCTCTAAAAGGAATATTCCACCCTGATCATCAAGATTCTTTCCTCTATACCACTTTCTCCCGCACCCATCCATACTCTATATCCTCCTCTATCCACCGTGGGGCCACTTGTCAGATTCTTTTATCTCTCTCCCCTATCCCTTTCTCTCTCTCTCTCTCCGTCCCATTCTCTCACCCGAGGCGGACGGCACGCGTCGGCCTCGCCCCGGCGGCGCTCCCGCTCTGGCTCGCGCGCGACTGCTCCGGCGGGCAGGCCTCCTCGGCGGACCTCGGCTCTCCCCCGTCCCTACTCCGGCCTCCCCGGGCGGGTCTCCCGCGGACCTCGGCGGGCAGGAGGGTCACCGGCGACTCCGGCGGATGCGGCCCTGGCGCGGGCAGATCCGGCGGGCGGGCGAGCCTCCTCGGCACCCGGTGGGTGGGCCTCCGGTGCGCGGCGGCTCCGGTGCACGGGGCGGGCTACGGCGCGCGGGCTCCAGGCAGACGGTCCTGCGGACTCCGACGGCGACCGGCGCGGCCCTCCTCTCCTAAGCTCGGCGACGGCGGGCCGAGATCCGGCGGGTCCTCGTGCTTCACGGCGGCGTCCTCCTCATGCTCCATGGCTGCGTCCTCGTCCTCCACGGCGGCGAGCGCTCCACGACGGCGTCCTCGTCCTCCACGGCAGCGAGCGAGCTCGACGAGCGCCGTCCTCCCTCTCCCTCTCTCTTCCCTCTCCCTTCCCTCTGCCGCGAGCGAGGTGGGGCCGTGCGCGTGGATAGTGAGCACTCGGGAACGCAGTAGGAATAGCGTAACCGGGACGCTAGAGTATGGGATGGCGGACGGCGCTGCAGTAAGTTTGGTACTGCAGGGCGCGTGGCGTATGGGATGGAGTACGCGGTGCAGCCAGCCTAATAGACAGGGCCGTGTCCGTGGGGTCCAGGACCAAGAGGGGGCACGTAGCGGTAGCGCCTCTTTTGACTTGTCTCCCCCGTCCCCGGCTCGTGGGACCGCGATGGATGGATCCATCATCCATGTACGCACCTTTGGAATCCTGTTGCCCCTGCACCTGCGACGCGCGTGCACGCGCGGCTGTTTCGGAAACCGTACGAGGCTGGCCGGGCATCGGCGCATCGCAACCGGGACATCCCGGCGCTCCTGGGTGGCTACTGTTGCTCGTCGACCTTTCCTCCGCAGTCTTAAAAAATAGACCTTTCCTCCGCATGGAAGAAAGAGACGGATCGAGAGAGAACGACACAGAAACCCCTATTATAAAGTTTTGGATGTCAGTATGTCACGTTGGATATTTATACATAGGAGTGTCGCTTTTGAATTGTTAAATACCAATAAAAAACAAATTATAGATTCTGTCAGTAAACGGTGAGATAATTAAAATTTATCATTAACACATGTTTACTTTAGCACAACATTGTTAAATCATACTCCCTTCGTCCCAAAACAAGTGTTGTTTTAGGATTATAAGTATCTCCTTTTAATCATTCGTCTTATTCAAAAATTTTGTGAAAAAATTAATTATTTTATTATGAAATGATTTATTATTAGAAGTACTTTAATCTTGATTTGTTTATTTTTATGTTTTCTCAAATTTTTTGAATAAGATGAATGGTCAAACGTCGATTTTGAAAAGTCAAAACCGACACTTATTTTGGAACGGAGGGAGTATCTATTTAGGCTTAAAAATTTTGTCGGGTAAAATAGTCACAATCTATATAATTAATTATTGTTTAATTAACATTTAATACTTTATGTGTATGTCCAAACATCTTATGTGACAGGCAAAGTTTTCGAGAAGAAATAAACAAGTTCTTATTGTAAGTTAGAATCAGTTATATTTTTCAGTCATAGTACAGTGTTTTTCTCTCATCATAAATCGATCCTACAAATCAGTCGTATTCGTAATAAGTCCCGCCAAACATAAAAGTTTGTTATAGGGCCTATTTAGATTAACTCATTTTACAAAATGAGTTACTGTAGTAACGTGCTAACTTTTACAATAACTGTCCAATCATGTTATAAATAAGCTCAAAAGATTTGTCTCACAACATTTTGCGAAACTGTCAAATTAGTTTCAATTTTTATCAACATTTAATGCTCTATGTATATGTCTAAAAATTAATGTGACGAAACTTTTTATATTTCGTGGTGAATCTAAACAAGGCCATAGTATAATATCATTTTTGATTGCTTCCACATCCGAATAGCAACTCAAAGCGTCCATAGAAAGATTAGTCTAAATTTACGGTTCAATTCAAGTTTGTACTAAATATAGTACCTCGGTTCTCTAAGGAATCTAATTAGGTATATGTACTACCTCTGTTACTACCTCTGTTCTCTAATAGAAAACGCAACACGCGATCAAACGCAAAATAGATATGGCACACGTCCCAAAAACAATCACCAACAGACGTACAAGGCGAGACGGAATGCAAAATTGCATCGTCTCTCTCCGGCGACGCAATTCTCCGGCGCTGTAGTGGTGGGACTGAAGATCTGCGTCATGACGTGGTGGGCAGTGGACAAAAATGTTGAGCCAAGCCTGCGGCTGATGTTTCCAAGCGTGTCCGTCGCAGGACGAGGTGGGCCGACGATGGATCAGGGTGCGACAGCACTGTAAGGCGAGCCCTCTAGCAGCACTTGCACAGCGGAGCGAGGCAGGTCGACGTCAAATCAACATCGGCGATGAGGCAAGGAGCATCCACATCACTGAGGCAGTGGCGCGGCGGCGAGGCGGATCCGTGTCGCCATGTGTCGGAGTGAGGCGGCGCATCGAGGCACGGTGAACGGGGAGAGGAAGAAGATGATTGGAGTGGGCTTCGTTTTGGTACCGATCTTTTCACACAAACTATAAAATAGGTTTTTGATTTGGGTATTTGCTTATGGAGATAGTCTGAAAAATGCAATTAGGGGATCCGCTTCGTACTATTTGGTTGAGTGTAGAGCGGAGCAGAGGCTGAAATAAAGACCTTTCTTTTTCGAATTTTGCTATTTATCTGTCAACAGATTTTGTTATTATTTATCTATCAATTTTTAGGCCGTTTATTTGTTTTGAGATTCGTGCGGCTGTTTGGGTGCATTGACGGGTCCGCCACGCTAATGGGTCAGCCTTTGAAACCCGCAAAACCGTTATCTTCTCATCTCCCCACATTTTTCCCCAATCTGTCCGATTCCTCTCACAAGCACGGTGGCGCAGGCGGTGGGCGCAAGGCCCTCGCCACCGCTTCACTTGCGCTGCGCCGCGCAGCGCCGCACCACGCCGCTCTGCTCTCTGCTCGCTTGTGCCGCACTGCTCTTCGGCTCGCTTGCGCTGCACTGCTCTTCGGCTCGCTTGCGCCGCGCCAGTGGCCAGGCTATTCGGCGGCTGCTGCGCTGAACTGTCGCTGGCTATGGGATGGGGCGCCGACAGTGGTGGTCGAACTTTGACCGCCGCTGATTTGTGCGAGCTGTCGTCGTGCGGTCAATTTTTTGTAAGTGTATTTTGTTCTTAGCTTGGTTGTTCATTGATTTTTGCTTTTGTTTGATGTGCTATTGCTTTGTGCTCGCACTCATGGTCACCGTCGTCTGTGGATGCGTAGTAAATCCGAATCAGATGTTCTATTTTTTTTGTTGGTTTTTTGGTAGCTAGCGAGGAACTCTGTGCATGTGGTCCGGGGGCTGGGGGAGAGGGGGTGGCAATGGTGTACGCAAACACTCAACAGCCTGGAGGACCAGGACAAGTGGGAGGACAGGAGAAAGAAGTTCGGTACAGCGAGCCGGCAGCCACCATCAAGATCCCTGACGAGGTAGACATCACTCATCTTAAGTTAGAATTTAGAAACCCGTCGAACTGCTTCTGCGTCCGTGCTGAGTTGTGCATGCAGTCCGGAGTTTATAATTCGTTTCAGATTCAGTGTTCACTGCAGCTGTTAGTTGGTACTGCTCCCTTTGTTGTTTCGTTTATTTGCCACGAGTTCAGATTTTAGAAGCTAACCACAGCTGTTAGCAAAACATATTAATCTGTAATTTTCAAGTTTAACTGACGTGTAGGCTGACTATATTTTCACTGACTGAAAATTTCTGTGCTACGCCCAATGCCATTGCTCTATAACTTTCCTCCCTGGAATGACATGTATGCATCTATATTTGAGGATACTGATGTGTATGCTTGGGATGCAACTGAATGATGTATGTGCTAGCTTTTTATGTGATCTACAGTCCAATGAAGGTTGTTTGCACTGTTGTCGATGTGTTCTAGCTTAGCAGCTTGGATGCTCCTCCTTGCTTGTCGTTTGCTTTCTTTGAATTGATTGAGCATAGCTTGGGTTGTTTTTCTTGTTTTTCATATATGAATTTAACCATACAATTATGATTAGCACGTTGTTGGTTCAGTTACAGTGATTTGATCTTAGGTTCTTGTTAATGGATAGTCTGTAGCATTTTCCGTGTGCTCCCAATGTGAAAATTGATATGGCTGAATGGGCATCCCTATTCATATCAGTGCTTGCTAATTTCTAGTAATAGTGCATGTCATCATTACTTATTCTGTTTAGTTACTTTCTTGAGTGACTAAAACCTTTAGATTTGTCCGTTGAAAATATGTTTAGTCATTCTAAAAATCTTTTGTGAACTGCTTTTTTGCTTGTTCTAGTTGTCTTCACTTTATTTTTCACACCGCTTCACATCATTTCAATGATGAGTACAACTACTGCTTGTATCATACTGTATTTCAATGATAATTACACTGCTTGTGATCCAGTTGCCTATCTGTTGTCTTTAATTGAATTTTCACAAACAGAGATTTGGTGCTAGCTTTGTATGGATTTTTAGTCTCTCTCTCTCTCTCTCTCTCTCTCTCTCTCTCTCTCTCTCTCTCTGTGTGTGTGTGTGTGTGTGCGCGCGCGTGTGTGAATGTTTTTTTTTGGTGTAGGTGCAATGTCTTTGACCGCTGCTGTTGTATATTTTTGTTTTTTCTTTTAAGGGTTCCAAAAGCTATTTTTTTCTTCTGTGTGCGCGTTATGTTGGTTGTGTCTCAACTGTGTTTTTTTTCGACTCTGTCTTGACTACGGTTGAAGACTGTGTGTGTGGCTGTGGGTGTGGTGTGTGTGTGTTTTTTAAGGGTCCCAAAGCTATTTTTTCTTCTGTTTTATTTTTTTGTTGCAGTTGCTTGCTACTGAATAAGTGTCTTCTTTTTTTTTTTTTCCTTTTGAGAGCCTCAAACTAATTTTTTTTGAGTTGCTTATCTTTTTCTTTTGCCTTTAGCTGTATTTTTTAGTGTTTTTATTTGTCTATTCTAGTTGAGCTGATTGTGTATTTGTAGCTATTGTTTGGACTTTTTTTACATTTGACATTGTTATAGTAGATCTGTACTTATGTTGTTTGAGCTGTTGTCTTTTTTTTCCTGCTTTTTGGGGGATCTTGTTGCCTTTTTCTGCTTCTTGGAGCTGCTAGCTGCTTTTACCTGTAGCTACTGATGCCTGTTGCTGATGCCTTTCTACTATTGATGGTTGCTGATGCCTGTCTCTGTGTGTATTATTGTGGTTGTGTCTTGATTGTTGCTGAAGACTGTCTTTGTGGCTATGGGTGTGGTTGTTATTGTTTACGGGGTGTGTATATATATTTGAGTTGTTCAGTTATAGATGTGGTGTGTGTACATTTTTTTGATAGCTTTTGTGTGTGTGTGGGTGGGTGGTTGGGTGCTAGCTTTGTTGTGAGTGTGAGTGTGTGTGTGTGTGTGCGTGCGTGCGTGCGTGCATGTGTTTTGGAGGCTGATGTTGTTTTTATCTCTCTCTATGTGTGTGTGTGCGCGTGCGCGCACGTGTGTGCATGTTTCTGTGTTTGTATCTTCGTTTGATTGATTTATACTTTGGTGAAATGTAGATGTATGATATCTTCCAGCTTCCCCCAGCCAAAATTCAGGTTGGAGTCTTTTGTCTGCTATGATGCTTCCTGAGGCCCTTAAGATTACCTACAAGTTCATAAATAAGCCACTGAGAATCCTCATGAAGAGAGAGATGAGCTGACCATTGCCGTCAGTAAGTAGGTCGAAATTGCACACATGATTTTCTTTCAGCATACTAGTTAGACTTAGTACAGGGCATACAAGGCCTATTTTGGAGGATACCTATTTATGATCATATCTCAATGGACCGGAGAACATAATGGGGTTTATTCTTACTTGTAGCACCTTGTTTTGCAAGTTTGGTGCTATTAAATATGGTGTTATACAAGTCAAATGCCAGGTTAGTTTAAGTTGTAAGTTGATGGGTGATTGTTTTTTAGGGGTTGGTGCATCTTAGGCGATTCATTGATTTTTTTTATTCCCATTCATCATGTTTATACTATGTGCAAAAGAATCCATAAACCGAACTTGCTGAACTCACAACCTGACCAGTTTTCTAAACTTTACTTATTGACACTTTCTTCATATTGTTGCAGCCTGATCAGTTTTGCTTTGGCTTTGTCAATTTGAGTCTCAGCGATCCATGCTAGTAGCAATCGAGGTTTTGTTTGCCTCCTTGTTTAGTTGACTTGTTTTATAGCATCTTTTGCAGTTAATTTTTTAGTTGCATTCATGCATTTTTAGTTGACTTGTTTGTCTCAGTTACTGACTGCTGGCTTCTGATGGCGACTTGTTTTATGTTACAGTCTAATCCTTGGTGTTGATAGATACATGGCAAGAAGCATTTGGGGGACTACGTGCAAGATATCCACAATACTATGCAGCATACAATGAGTTGGTGGTATAATTTTGAAGCTTGACTCAGTTTATTGCTTCAACATTTTTAGTTAGCTCATTTGGTTTGTGGTGTATTTGACAAGATTATGATCTCATATTTTCTGCTCGGCAGCATGCTGAAGCTGAACTCCCCAAGAGATCCGAGAAACCTGCACCTTTGTTTAATGGTCAGTCTCAAGCAGCAAGAAGCATGCGTAGTTCTCTCTCCTAACCAACAGGATGAAGCAGAATCTGCTGCAGCCAATGATTTTTTTACATTTTTATTTTGTGTCGATGCCTTTTTCTGTCTGCTATCTTCACTTTAATAGCTTGCCATTTAATACTTTCACTACTGTCTCTTTCTATCATATACTATATGAAACGGTAGATTGTTGTGTGCAATCTGCTAAGAACATTTAAGCCACTGAACTTTGAGATATGGTATGGAACTTTGTTCCTTGGTATGGAACTTAGTTTAGCTGTTTCTTGTTGCCTGTGTTTTCATTATGTTGAATAATGTGTCTTTATCTATGCTTCCTGCTTTTCTTGTTGATCTTCCTGTTTCTTGTAGGGATGGGGTAAAATGGATGTATGTTTTATCTGTCATTTGCTAGAAGACAATTGTGTTTCTTTAGGTGATTGCTAAGAAGCTGGGTGAGCTTATAACCACAAAAGGTGTCTCCACCATCATTGGCGGCGGTGATTCTGTTGCTACTGTTTAGAAGGCTAGGATAGCTGACAAGATGAGGCACATTCTAGAGCTTTTTAAATTTTGATTGTGACTGATTTTCCAGTGTGATTCACCTGGATCTGAGATACTGTGGTCTGTAAACTACTAGTACCGTTTAATCTGTTCCTACTCCCTGTACCTGCTAGATTGTGCTAATGCTAACGGGTTTTGGATATTTGTTGATTTTTCTGTGTTATTGAAATCTGACAGATAAAAGGATAGCAAATCTGTCAGTTTTTCTTTTGGCTGATGTGCCAGCTTTTGTTTTGTCTAAAATTTGACAGATTTTGGGTGTAAAAAACTGTCAACAGATATAAAATCTCATTGCATTTGATAAAAAAAATGATCGAAGACACTTACATGACCAAGTGGCAAAATAAAACACATCTACTATTACACTATAGCGGCACGAATTATAAATTAATTATTAGCGGCTCAGTGAACATTTGAGCTGACATGGCATGGATTATCCAGAAACTAGCAAACACACTTATATTATATATATATATTTAGGAATTAGGACGGGCGGTAGCAGCAGTGGCGGTGGTGAAGAACGCGGAAGAATATCCGATCGGACTCGCTGGCAACTCAGGGCTTGATTGAGGGCAACGCTGTGGAATCAGGAATCAGGTGAGAACGAATGCATCCAAGAATCGCAGTCGCACCAGCTACTAGTGTTCCTGTTGCTGTTCCCCAAGAAGAACAACTCCGACGTTGAGGACTGAGAGCCCCAGCAGCAGCAGAGCAAACGCGCAGAAGCAGACCACCGGGGCCGTCGCCCTGTCCGCCGCCGCCGCACTGGCAATGGCAGCAGTGGACGCCAAGAGGAGACCGACGAGGGCGAGGTTTCGGCGCATGCAGTGTACGAGAGCGCGTACACAGACTACACCAGCGGCTAGCATGCGGGAGGCGGGGCGTCCTATGGGCGCCGTCGGGTCGTCGGCGACCCGGACGCCGGCGAAGATTAGGATGGCGCCGGCGAGCACCCCGGCGAAGCTGAGAAGCAAGGCGAAGCCACTGGCGGAGCTGACGCCCGCGCCGACGGCGATCATCGTGAGGGAGAGGCCGGTGGTGGCCGTCGCCATGCTGCCCCGAGTGGCCATCGCCGGCGTTACAGAGTATTCACCTCACCTGTGTGAACTGCAGCATAACAGGGGGGAAAATAAAATTGGAACTGGAATCATGGAGCGAGGATGAGGCGGATAGGGAAATAGAGAGTGTGGCTAGAGGCTAGAGCCAGGATTCGCATGGGCATTCCCGCCGGGCGGCCCGGATGGATCACTGCGGAGGCCAAACAGGCCATCGACAAGCGCGGCGATGAGCCGATGATGGTGCGATATCACGCGCACAAAAAATTTATTAGAGCCAAATGAAAAGAACTAGTTTGCAATACAGGATGGCAGGAGGCGGAGTAAGTTACCGAATGATGTTGGTGGCGCTCACTGACGCCGCCGGCCCTGGAGGCTGCTCGTCCGCAGGCCGCCGCCGCCGCTTCTGTCACCGGGTACGGTGGTGGTTCAAGGTCGCCTTCTGCAGCGGGAGCACGAAGGCAAGGTAAGCAGGGAGGAAGGAGAGAGCAGTCGCGTGGCTGGGCGGGTGGTTGGTGCCCTGGTGGGGATCTGTTTTTTGCCGATAGGCTTGGGGTGGTGTCAGAGTGTTCTGTTTTGTGCAGGTAGGCTTGGGGTGGGGTGGGGCGGGGTGGGGGGTGTGTTCGTGATGGCGATGCGCCGATGCGTATCCTTTTTCCAGTTCTGTTTTCTGCGGATAGCGAGAAGGTGATGTGAGATTGCAGCAGCGGGCAGACGGCAACGCAACGCTGCAATGGGACAGGAACATGATATTCTCTTGGGTGGCCATTCCTTTTTCCAGTTTTCCAGTTCTGGTTTCCGCGGATAGCGAGAAGGTCATGCAAATTTGCAAGTGATTGATTTGATCATCCAAATAGGAAACCGTTTCTTTATATTCTCTTTTGAGTAAAATTCACGAAAGTTGATAATTGGTGTCACTTAGTTCCCTTAATAACTTTCAAACCGATGTCTATGAGTCGCATCTTAGTCCCAAATTTTTAATGTGATCATTGCAGGCCTCCAAACTTGTCAGAGGACGTCATTCATATCATCAATATTGTAGCTAATTTCGGTACAGATTTAAAAAATCTAATATTAGAATAATTTAGCTACATTCCATAGAATATTCCAAAAAATTATATATTTTTCATACAATCTCAAATAAAGATGATTTTTATATAAAAGTTTTAGACATCGACGAGATCTACAAATTTTTCTAGTTCTGAAGTTTTTTAATTTAAGGTCCTTAAGATGCCATAAATTTAAATATTTTTTCTGCAGTATAATAATTGCGTATAAGCACTTATCGCATCGGAAAAATATATCTTTCTTATATACTATCAAATGGGGATACCTTCTATATGAAATTTATAGTGATCGAGGAGATCTGTAACTTTATAGTTTTGAGTTTTTAAATTTGAAGTGTTAAGATGCTCAAAAAAATTTAAAATGTAAAACCATTATGCGTGAACCGAAATCAACAGTTTAATTTTTTTAGCACCTTAACCACCTCAAATTTTAAAAACTCAAAAATATAAAGTTGTTGATTTCGCCAAGTGCTACAGCTTTCATATAGGAAGTATCTCCATTTGATAGCATAATATAAAAAAGATATGATATTTCTATGACGTACAAACGCTGGTACACAACTAATATACTTAAGTGAAGCAGCTTCGCACATGTGTTGAAGTACATATTCATCCCTTGCTGGACGCACCAACGACCAACTGACTGCAGTTTTCGAAAATGTATTATAATAACGGCCTTCCCAAGTCGAAGTAGTAGTACCATATTTTATCCAGTGTTTTTCTTTAAACAAAATAGTAGGATCATAAGCAGTGATACTACCTACATACTGTTTTACAGCGTAGGAGTAATTTCGCAAGTTTAGAGACAGATTGCTTGACCTATACCTCCTAATTCCCTCAGAAAACAAGACAAAAACAACAGGAAGAAAAATCTGCAGAAATAAGCAGTCCGGGTCAAACAGTTGAGCTGAATCTTGCAGCTGTTACTTGTAATCAAAACCTAACAATCAACGCAGAACTTTTCATCAATGACGGTTCAACAAATCCTTGCCAACACATCAGCAGTTACTGTGACGGTCTGGCTTATACCCTGTTAGGGAACAAGAAGCTGCCACGGGCATATGCAGTGGCCCTGAATAGGATTTGGACTTTGCTACTACAATACTGTCTCCATCTAGCAACTGATAGCTAAAACATACTGAGCAACCTAAAGTGCTCTGCTAGCTAGACCCATGATACCGATAGATGTTTAAGTTTAGTATGATTTGATTGAAGAAATCTAGGACATTTGCTAACAGATACTCAACACATGATGTTCAATTGTTCATCAATCTACACACAACGGATGCATTTGACCAAATTGCTCATAGAAAGTAATTGACTTGCAGTTGCACCATTATTCTAAAGACATAGTATTATTGCCTTATAATACATGACAGCTAGAGAGAAACACACACTACATCAACACAAGTTTATTATTTTTGAAGCTCAGTGAACATTTGAGCACACATGACATGACAACAGGCACACGGCAAACAGTAGTACTAATTTTCTTTACCTGCAGCAGCCAGCCCAAATTCAGGAACTAGCGGCGGCGGCAAGGGCATATTGGCAGTCAGACTGGCAATTCAGGGCTGGCTTCAGAGAACGGTGTGGTTTCAGGATTTAATCGAGAATCAATGCTAGATAACTGAGAACCCATTATTTACCACGAGCTCCGACGTTGATCAGCGTGATTCCAAGCAGGAGGAGAGCGAACATGGCAAAGCAGAGCACGGGCTCTGTCTCGCCGCCGGAGACCACCGTCAGTGCACATGAAGCCATGACGAGCCCCAAGCCGGCGGTGTTGCGGCGCACGAACGCTGCGAGGGCGCGTGCACCGCCGAACGCCACAGGGAAGGTTGGCGAAGGGACATCTGCCATGCGGAGACTGGCGGCGACGAAGTTGGCGCCGGCGAGAACCCCCATGAAGCTGAGGAGTAAGCCGAAGCCACCGGCGCCAGAGTGCATGTGCATGCCCGCGCTGACAGAAAGCAGCATGACGGTGAAGCCGATGGCCATCGCCCTGCTTCCCGGAGTTGTCATTGGCGGCGGCGTGGCCCCGCCCGTAGTTCTCTGTTAACTGGAAGAGCAAAAAGAGATCAAGAAAAGAAACATTGTTCAAAGTCAAAAGAATCACGGAACAAGGATGTCACACGATCATCGTCGTGTCGTATGACCGAAAGGGGAGAGCAGAATTGGGTGAAGAATCTGCAAGGACGGACTGAAGCCTAAAGGACAGTTCTGAGTTACGCTACTACTACAACAGAGAATCGGGTGAAGGATAGGACATGTGAAGGAACGTTACCGGTGGACCAAGCGAGAACGCCTTGAGGCCTGGATCTGCTCTGATCGCCGAGTAAGACGGAAGGGCAAGCAAGAGCTCGGAGTTGGAGGGAACAAAGCAGGCGAGACAACGGGGAGGGAGAGGCGCGGATGATGAAACCACCAGAGAGATTGACTCTATATATATAGTAACGTTCGAGTTCGAGTGATGGGGGGTGGGAGTTCCCATAGACAACTGAAAAGTAGAGACGTAGCCCTGCTAATAGGTTAATATACATCCCATACTCAACCTAATCCGTAACAAATTAAATTTTTTTTCAATCCGCCCGACTCCATACCATTTTATTTTCGACCCAATCCATTCCAACCCATTTCAACACATAAACCGGACCCTTAATTTAAAAACTAGCGTTCACACCTTAAAATTTTATCGAAATTAGCTGAAATTTGATGCAGATTATTTAATATAGCAAACATCAACTTTATACCAACCGGCACTGCCGGATGTGTATGTGGGCCCCACGTCAGAGCCGGACCCTAGAAATAAAACCTCGCATTCACACCATAAAATTTTATCAAAATCGATTAAAATTTATTACAGATGATTTAATATAGCAAGCAACAACTTCATGAGAATCGACACTGTCAGATGTTATTAATGTAACATCCATCTACGGGTTCAATCCATTCAAGCCCACAAAAATGAGATGTCAATCCCAACCCGTTCCAACCCGTTTTCCTATTAAACCCACCCCACCCCAACCCGTTCAGTAAGTTAACCCATTTCTACCCGTCTAAAATATACCCACTTAAAAACCCAACCCATTAAACCTGTTTCAATCCGACCCAGGACTAAAGAGACGACAGCGACCGGGGGCTCCAATGGGGTTCTCCAATGGGAGGGCTGGAGGCACTGACTAGTGGAGTCGGAGATTGGCTAACAAATGATTTGTGCGATTGGCTACGTTCAAATCTTGCAAAAGAGTCCTCAAAAATTAACTTTTCACAATTGTCCGCTGGACACTCTTTTGTCCCGTGCATGGCTGAATAAACTCCACTTTAGGCCTTGTTTGGATGTACGTATTCAAATTCGTAACAATCTACATATGTTGGTGTGAACTAAATCCCAATGCAACCCAACATATGTGGATTTAAGTGAATTTAATAACATCCAAGCAAAAGACCTCATGAGACTTAGCGCATGGATTCCGTAAATTTCCCACTAGGTGCATGGCTAAAAAAAGATTGAGGTACAATCCTTTTTAAAGAACCAGGAAATCAATGGCCCTGTTTATATACTCTACCTTAACTAGAGGTTAGAGTTAGTTTCTAACACGACGGAAACACGATTTCCGGCATTGTTCAACATAGTACGACGGAAACACGACGGAATCAATGGCCCTATCGTTTAAAGACAGATTTCCAGCATTGTTCAACATAGTACGATGGAAACACAATTTTGTAGCTAACGTCCTTAGCTCATCCCCGCTGAATGTTTCATTCCGCCGACATTTGACGGGGAGAAATCTAAGAGATTAGCATAGAATAGTTTCATCTTTACATGGACTGGACATTCAGGATGATAGGGATGTTTTTTTGGGATTTACATTCATCTGGGATGTTTTTAGTTAAATCTATGTATGCTGCATTGATGAACAATGAAATTACAATGTCACAGGATATCTGGCAAATTAAAGTACCTACAAAAATATAAATTTTTTTGTGGTTTTTAAAGACAGGAATAATATTAACTAAAGACAATCTTGTCTGGCGTCATTGGAACGGGGACAAGCGGTATAAGTTTTGCCACTTAGCCGAAAACATCCAACGTCTTTTTTTGATTGTTTATATGCCAGATTCTTGTGGAGAGCTGTTCATATAGCATTTGGCATCGCGCCCCCTATTGATGTGCAAGATATGTTTAATAGATGGTCTAAAACGGAAGGAAAAGAACATAATGTATTGTTACTAACTGCAGCTTCGGCATTGTATTGGGCAATATAGTTAATAAGGAATGAGGTGGTTTTTGATAGGTGTGAACCTAAATCCTTTTTGCAAGTTCTTTTCAGAGGAACTCACTGGCTCCGCCAATGGACAAGATTGCAACGGCGTAACGATCTACATGATCAACTTCTCTCAGTTGGGCAACACCTAGAGACGTCAGCGTTGCAGTTTTTTCTTCCAGAGGATGGTTTTTCAGAAGTCTAGTTACATCTGTTTAGTCATAAACTTTTGTCTTTCTCGGTTCCCCGTACTTGCATGTTGGGTGTTGCTTTGTGTTTTAGTTTTTCTTTCTGGGCGGATTGTTGTAATAATTGGCCTGATTCTACCTTCTTGTAGATGAAGCCGGGTACGTTTTGTATCCTTTATCTAAGAAAAGCTCTTGATTAGCTCTAAACTAACGCTAGCCAAAGAAATGTTTGGATGCAAGGGTTAGATGGATACTAAATATACTTTTTCAATCATTTGCCTCGTTTAAACCATTTTTTCAGCCGGATTTGGTGTGGCCGCAGTTGTGTGGCCTCCCCCCGCTCCCAAATAACACAAACAAATCATCTTTACAAATCAAGCATCCAAAACAAGATAAATTTAAATTTCTCCATATAAATGAAGAAGAAGAATGGTGTGAGTACGCAAGAACAAAAAAGAAGAAGAGCTGCCGGTGGATACGCAAGAACAAGAACGGCTTGATCGCTTCTCACAGATCTACAGCGCGCCGGCGTCCTTGAGTATGGGCACGAGGTCACCAGAGATGTGCACGACCATGAGCCGGTCGAGGCCCCGAGGAGCCTCTCCCGACAAACACCGCCGGGAGGGCAACGTTGTTGCCGGCGCTGCCGTTGGACGACCTCGGCGAGGTCTGCCTCGGTGTCGGCGAGGTGGTGGTGGTAGCGGGGATGGCAGTGGTGGTGGCGGTAGGGTTGGAGGGATGTGACAGGGAGGAGTGGATAGGGATCTGGTGTGGGTGGGGATGAGGGAAAAAGATCACTTTTGACCGGGTCCAACCTAAACTAGCCTCAATAATCACCTGTTGGAAGAGATAGATTTTTTTTAGGTGGGTTAGATACAACTAGTTCTAATCTAACCCTCATGCGTGTTTGGATACTTTAGAGCTATTTGAGCTTGCTCAAAATAGCTTAAACTAGCTCTAAACCATGGATCTAAACAGTGTCAATGTGTAGCTACAAAATTGATGCTTGGGAAGCGCGCCATTTAAAATAAACCTACAGTTTTGATGCACGTATACCACCATAAATCTGACCGAAATACGCCTGGTGATCATCAAAGTTTAAGCCCAGGGAATCGCAGCATGATCAACCTTGATTACCTCAGCAGGCGTTATTTTAAGTCGCTGGAGGCTCGAGTGGTGGACTCGACCAAGTCGACGATGGAAATCTCCACTGCCAGTATTATATTTAAAAAATGTTTCCTAGAAACCCGTGACAGCAAACCGGTCTACCTGCCAGGCACGCGCGCGCGAGAGAGAGGCCACTAGGCCAGCCCCTGGCGGCGCCAAAATAGCTGACGGAAGTGATGGCAAAATCCTCCCCAGCTCGCCCTCGCATCCCACCGTCCACTCGCCATCGTTCGGCTTCAGATCAGCCTCCACCCCCCGTCTCGTCCCCCCAACCCCAAGTTGCACGTCACAATCGAGACCGCTCCAGCTCCAGCTCCAGTCGACACGTGTTGGCGCGGCGGCCGTCTATAATAAGTAACCCCGGGTACGGCCCCGATTTTCCATTCCGAATGCAAGCAAGCAAGCTCTCTCCAGTCTCCTCCAACTCTCCAAGGAAAGCCGTTCAGCCCGACACCACCACCGGCTTCGGCTGGATCCAGCGGCTGCGCTTCCCTCCTCCTCCGGCAGCAAACCCTACGCACTCGTGTAGTCCCGCGTCCTTTCCCAGCGGTCCTCAGTCCTCTGCCGCCGAATCATCAGCAACCAGCTTCGCGTATCGCGTTCTCGCCACCGGCGCCGTCGAGATGGGTAACGTTGCTTTCCGTCTCCTCCGCCTTGCTAATTTATTCTCGGCTCTAAATTTGGACGGAAAACAATGGGTGATCTCTGGAAGAAATTGAGATTTTAGAACGCGCCTGTGGCGGACTGGGACGACCGGCCGGTTACGGACGCCGGAGTAACTTCTTTACCGATCCTGTACTTCTGTTTCCCCTTTCCGTTGCGGTTGCGAGCGTATGACATCCTTGTCCCGTGATTCTTGCTATCTTTGAAAACATAGACATTTAGTTTGCCTTCTTGATGTTGCCGTTCCGGTGAACAGAGGACTACGGTGCCACGTCACCGTCGATGAGCACTCCGGGAAGCATGGCGATGACCACCGGCCTCGTCGTCATGCTTCTTTCTGTCAGCGCGGGCATGCACTCTGGCGGCTTCAGCTCACTCCTCTGCTTTGTGGGCGTCCTCGTCAGCGCCGGCCTCGTCGTCGCCGGCGTCCGCATGGGCATGGCCGACGGACCTGCGCCCATCATTCCAGTGGAGTCCGAAGACGCACGATCTCTCGCGGCGTTCGTGCGCTGCAACGCTGCCGCCACAGGGCTCGTCGTGGCTTCCTGTGCCGTCACAGCGGTCTCCGGCGAGGAAAACGACCCGGAGCTCTGCTTCGCCATGTTCGCTCTGCTCCTGCTCGGGCTCACCCTCATCAACATCAAAGCTGCCTCGTGGTGAATAATCGGCTTTCAGTTCTTGGGTGCACTGGGCATTGGTTCTGAATGATTCCTGATCCTAATTTGAGAGCGTCACCCTAAAGCCACCGAATTGCCAATTCTCACCGACTACCCGTCACTGCCGCCGCCGCCCCTGCCACTGCTCCCGATCACCGAACGCTTCAAGTGCCGCCACCAGGCCGCTTCTGTCTTAAACTTGTTGTAGAATCTATGTCATGTCGTGTTGTGTACTTTTGTTGGAGTAAAAAAAAGTTGTGCTACTAGTGCATACAGTAGGTAACTAGAGTATCATGTTTTGAGTATCTGTCAAATGCAATCATTTTTTTAGACCAAAGGCACTTTGGCCCTGCTTATATTGAAAGCAGAAGGCACTTTGGCCCTGCTTATATTGAAAGCAAGTCACTGCTATAGGGACACCAGCTTACAAGCAAACACACAGAACAAAAAACAACGTACTGACAGATAAAACGGGAAGAAACAGAAAACTGAGCTACTACACAGCTCCCTAAGTAAAAAACTTCCTAGCACTCGCTTCCAGTATCAGCTTCATTTGCTTCGTTTTCTTGCTTCAGATAATCACCAAGAGCCCATCCCCTCCTGCAGCTTCGTTATAACATCCTCCATCAGCAGTTTCTCTTTCTCCAAAAGTCTTCCACTGTATCAAGAAGCCAATCGTTTTGTGAGCAATTATTTTGGGCGATTTGATTAGTTTGTTACTGAAAATCCAGCCATTTCTAGTTTTCCAAATACTCCAAGCTACACTCCCTAAAAAGAGAAAACTGATACTATTAAGATGGCCCCCATGCCCCGAACCCATTTCATCAAATGCAACCATGTTTGTAACTCATGGCAGTTTTCACTGCACCTCTGTTTCTCAATGTAGTGTGCTGCGTGCAGCTCAAACCCAACACACTAAGCGATCTGATGAATTGCGTCTTTGTTTCACAATTCAGATAAGTAGGCTGAAACTATACAGGTCGATTTGGCAGTTTCACTGCAACCTTACATAGTTACATCTTTGTTTCAGAATTGAGATAAGTAGGCTGCACGATTTGGCAGTGGGTAGTTAATAAATGTATAAGCTTGTTCGGCTACACTCTGACGAGACACTATCACGTCTCTGAGATTCAGTTATTATTTGAGCTGATGATAGACAGATCCGGTTAATAAGCAGACCAGGGCAAACAACTTAGCTGAATCTTACGGCTATTATTGGTAAACGCAGAACTTTTCACCAATGATGGTGTCAGTATTTCTAGCAAATCCTTGCCAAATCGACCGCTTATAGTTGCCATTGCCCTCCGTGTGTTGGGATTGATCTGCTCGTAGACGCAGCATGCTGTGAGTAAAAGTAGTGATTCGCCAACACATCAGCTGTTACTCTGACGGTGTTACTCTGACGGTGTGGCCTATACGCGGTTAATAAACATGAAGCTGCTACGGGCATATGCAATGGCCCTGAACAGGATTTGGACTTTGCTACAACAGACTACAGTACTCTCTCATTCTAAGCAACTGATATCCAAAGCATACTGAGCAACATAAATTGCTCTGCTAGCTAGACGGCTGAACCCATGATACCGATGGATAGATGCTTTAGTTTAGTATGATTCGATTGAAGAAATCTTAGGACATTTGCCAACAGATACTAAAAAACATGATATTCATCAAGTTACACACAACGGATGCATTTGATCAAATTGCTCATAGAAAAGTACTAATTGACTTGCAGCTGCACCATTATTCAAAAGACATAGTATTATTGCCTTAATACATGACAGCTAGAGAGAAATCAACTTATTATTTTTGAAGCTCAGTGAACATTTGAGCACACATGACATGACAACAGGCACACGGCAAACAGTATTACTAATTTTCTATACCTGCAACAGCAAGCCTAAATCCAGGAAGTACTAGGCTCGATAACGCGGTAGTACCGCAGTAGCGGCAGCGGCAATGGCATATTGGCGGTCAGACTGGCCGTTCAGGGCTGGCTTCAGAGAACGGTGTGGTTTTAGGATTCAATCGATGATCAATGCATTCGATAACTGAAATTCGATTATCACCACGAGCTCCGGTGCTGATCATGATCAGCGTGATTCCAAGCAGGAACAGAGCGAACATGGCAAAGCAGAGCACGGGCTGTCTCTCGCCCGGAGACCAACGTCAGTGCACATGAAGCCATGACGAGCCCCACGCCGGCAGTGTTGCGGCGCACGAAGGCTGCGGGAGCACGCGCACCACCGAACGCCGCAGGGAAGGTTGGCGAAGGGACATCGGCCATGCGGAGACCGGCGGCGACGAAGTTGGCGCCGGCGAGAACCCCCATGAAGCAGACCAGTAAGCCGAAGCCGCCGGCGCCGGAGTGCATGTGCGGCATGCCAGCGCTGACAGAAAGCAGCATGACGGTGAAGCCAATGGCCATCGCCCTGCTTCCCGGAGTTCTCATTGGCGGCGACGTGGCAGTGGCACCTGTAGTCCTCTGTTAATGGGAGAGCAAGAAGGCAGCAAGAAGCAATTCAGTGGGGAAAGCGGGCATACCGACGTCTGCTCTCATCGTCACAGAGGAAGAACTTGGTGGCCTCCGATCCTTCCGCGGAAGAAGAAGGGAATGGAAGGAGAGGAGAGGGCCGTGGAAGGAGCAGGCAAGCGAGACACCGGAGAGGGAGAAGGCGCGACGCGGATGAGGAGAGGAGACACCAGCGAGATTGGGTCTATATGTAATTTGGTGCGATTGTGCGAAGAGAGCGACAGCCGGGCAGTGCATGGAAACGTCAATCTGAGCTGATGGTGAGAGTGACACCCGGGCAGCGCATGAGCTGATGGTGGAAATCGCGTCGCGCCAGTGCAGTCGTTTCACATGAAGGCGAGAGCGACCGGAGAGAGACGACTTTGGTGGGTGAGGCGCCGGCACCGTTTATTTACATTCAAATTCCATTAGTTACTGTATTTTTTTTTTGACTATTCCATTAGTTACTGTAATGTCGTTTTTTTTTCAATAAATATCCAATCATATCTCAAGTAGGCTCAATAAATATGTGAGACAATATTTTGTTAAGCTGTCAAATTAGTTTTAGTTTTTAACTATACTTAATGCTAGTCACATCATTTTATGGACACATGCATAAAGTATTAAATGTAGACGAAAACTAAAACTAATTATTTTATTAATTTTTTAAATCTACGTAAGATATGATTGAACATTTATTGGAAAATATAAAACAACTCTACGGTAACTCGGTTAGAATTTTGAAGGTAGCTAATGGTGCCTGCCAATGAAAGCCACGGGCGTACTGACGTGGAACTAGGGATGGCAACGGGTACATCCTCAACGGGTATTGGCGGAACGGGTATATCCCCGCGAACTAAAATCTATCCCGTCCCCATCTCCATCCCCATTTACGCTAACGGGGACAGATTTTTCCCTGTCCCCATCCCCAATCGGGGATTTCATACCTGTCGGGTACCCGTATCCGAGTACACATCTATATAAAATCAACATAACATGTAACAGTAACCCAACAAATTATCCAGTACGACAGTACTTTTAGTATAACTGATTGATAACAGATTCAATGTGTAGCAGGCTAACAGATTAGGGTTAGGAATCCTTTTATATGAGCTTAATTGGACAGCCATCATATGTTAATTGGACCAATTTCATATACATGTACACACATTGCGGGTTCCCCAACGGGTAACGGGGACGGGTATACAGGGAACGTCCCCGTACCCGCCATCCCCGTTGGGGATGGATTCTTGCCCATTTACATTCCCACGGGTATAGATATCATCTCATCCCCGTATCCTAATGGATCAAATACCCGTCGGGTATCGGATATTGGGTACCCGTTGCCATCCTTAGGTGGAACCCCGAGGTCTCCCGCCAATCTTCGCTGGAGCCCGTCAAGGTGAGTTACGCATGTAAGCTTTTTTTCCTCTTTTTCTTTTTTCTTTCTTGTTCTCTATGATGTTTATTCCTTTTTTTACTTATTTTTTATTGTATGTTTTATTTGTTTTTCCTTTCGTTTTTTTTTTATTTTTGTTTCCTTTCTTTTTCTCGTGATGTCTCTTTCTTTTCATTTTTCTTTGTTTTTATCTTTTCATGGTAATTTTTATTATTTTACTGTTTCATTTTATTTTCATTTTATTGTATGTTTTTCTTTTTCTTTTCATTTCATTCATTTATTTTTTTTTCTTTCTTTTCTTTTCTTGTGATGTTCTATG